>CAEGAE010034442.1:0-28994 GCA_903067095.1 Girardinus metallicus | reverse complement strand
TATATATACATATATATATATATACATATATATATATATGTATATAAAATAAAAAAAACATCCTCTACATGTACATGCACATGCTGATTTGTTGAGTGGGGTGCGATTGCATGATGCGTGCATTTTCAGTGCTGGGAAAGAAAGAAGTCTTCATGATCGTTGAGCGTTCCTCAAGGTATTGCTGCGTCCGCCGAGGTGCAGAAGCAGTACCCTTCGGTGCGTGTGTTTGAGCGTCGCACCCTTCCTCAACGCTCGTCTTTCAGAATTTCTCTGAGGTGGCACCTCAGAGAGCTTTGGCACTGGTGGTGTGGGAGACGGTGTGGGACACGGGTTTCTGTGGGTAGCGGCTGTAGTAATAGACCTGGAACAGGATGGCGACGTCCACAAACACCTGCAGCAGGCCGCACGTCCAGAACTGCACGGGGGCCTCTGTGAGCAGGAAGTAGCCCGTTTTGAAGGTGTCGCCGCTGGTCCACATCAGCACCATCTTGATGCTTAAAGGGAAGACAAGGAGAAGGTGTGGTCAAATGTGGCAAGTATTGCAGTAGAAATCCTTCATCTAAAAGAGCTTAAAGGGGCGGTGTTATGTGTTTTCCATTTTATAACACAATCAAGTGCCTTCAGTTGCTGTATATATCAAGTATTACTTAAAAGAAGTTTCACTTTTTAATCTAATTTCTTGAAATTGGGCCGCTGTCTCTTTAAGAAGCTCCTGCTCTTTCTGAAACTCCGCCTTCAGGAAGTCATCACAATATCGCTCCTTTATGTTTGTCAACGTTTAACAATGTATTTACCAGCGTTATACTGAGAAGTAGCTCGTATAATCAGCGGTTTCACAACTGAATGGTTGCCATGGAGATTAAAGGATTTCTCAAACATGCATAAAAGAATCAAAGCAACTCTCCAGGTATGTTTTTCAAGAGGGAATAACATGATGGAAAGCTCAAAAAAGTAGTTTTTACGTAATAACGCCCCTTTAAAAGCAAGTTTTTAATCTACTGACTATGATTAGACTGCGGGATGTGCTAAAAGTTTGTCTCCCTCTTAACTTCCTGTTTAAAATGTGATGAACTTAAATGCTAGGGTGAAAAAAATAATTATTAAAGCAGAAACTCTCATTAGCTAAAATGTTAAATTTTCTTCCTTCTACTTCAAATCATGCACAGTTTACAACTACAAACTGTGAAAATGTTTTAACCATGCATGGCGAATAATTTTAAATTACACAAAGTAGTTCACTTGCAAATATTTGTCTTTGACTTGAGAACAAAAATGTTTGGTAAAACAGCTTTAATTTCACCCGCTAAATATACTTTTTCCATTTTTCTTTTTAATAAAACCCTAGCTCAGGTAATTTTCCTGTTCTGGTTTTCTACGGTGTTCCATTCGTTTTGTCCAAGTTCAATTTAGTAACATAGAATGAATCCTTATCACAGTGGGAACGGGGGGGTCAAAGGAATGTTATTAGTTCAGCCAGGAAGGAAATGGCAAATGGCGCAGAGTAAAAACAATAGGAAATTGAAATAATGATTGTAATACTCAGAGCTCTGGTTGGCTATTAGCTCCACATCCTGTGGTACATTTGTGACTATAAAACTCATAAAGGAGCCTTCAGTACACACTGACAGCCATGTAAGCAACTGGAGGTCACGTTTGTAGGTAAAATACAAGCTTTTACTGTTACAGAAGAACAGCACAGTCGTGAAATTTGGTGGGACAGATTTCATCCAAGCATCTTCTATTCCCCATCAGAAATGCAATGGGGTCTATTGAAGTGGAAAGAGAAACGGAGCCAGTGAAGAAGAGTAAACATGCTGGTGTCTACATCAATAACAGTATAAACAGCAACCAGACTCCACTGTGACATTACATTTTTATTCTTCGGCATGCCCTGTTTTGGTGGTTCTCCTATGTACTTCAGAAACTACAAAAGTACTGCAACCTCTAGTTTTGAACAACAAAACACGTTTGAACATGATTGTAGGACTTTAGAGAAAAACTGGACACTGAGGATTGGGAGAATACAGTCACTTGTAATTCTCTTTAAAGACAATAGCTTTGAAGACAGAGTACATAAGAGCTCTGCTACTGCAATGCTATTGTATTTGAACACAGTATTTTGGACATTTAATCTAAACTTCACCGTATTGTGCCGACAGAAGGACACAATTTAATGGACCTTCTGTAGAAGTGAGCTCTAGATTTTGCAGAACCAATTTGAAAGTTCTGCTGAACTCACGTGTGTTCCACTGTTTGTCTAAAGTACTTTGGAAAGACACTTCAGTTTGAGTCACGGCTGCATGCTGACAAAGGCAGGACTAAGTCATCATTGTCTGCGGTCCTCAGATGTGTTTCCTAAAGCAACCTGCCTGCGACAATATGAACGCACGCTGAGGCATTTCAAAGCTCTTCGCCCCGGCCCCGTCGCTTTGCTTGGTCAGCTCTATTTGAACGAGCTTTGCAGGGACACTTCTTTGTGTCACAGAGTCGGAATTTAATGGCTTGGTTTATCCCCCATGATCCAGCTTTATTTGCTCAGATCCAAAGATATCTGCCTCAGACTCCTGAGTCTCTGGAGAGCCTGGCTAGCCCGGTAGAGAGAGCTGTGATTAAACCACAACTTGACGTATACTCTTGGCTGAAACTCGTGTCCGGTAATTACAAACCTAATTTAGCCTGGCTATCGGCCCTCCAGCTCAGCACCTCCCCGCGGCTGATTGTTTCGTTTGTCTCCTCTCTTACCTGCTTGTAGCATCTCTCACTTTCTACAGGGTACAAATTGCGGTGGGTGATTACTGCGGAGCGAGCGCACAGCATGGTCACTCAATCAATGTCCCCTACTGTGTTGAATCAGACAGAGCCTGACAGATCCCCTCTCAGTACCAGCACCGACTAAAGGTTTAAACAATTACCCGACTCCATAATTCCTAAGCTCCTGTCGCTTTCCAACTTGTGGAACCTTACTTAAAGAGCCATAAGGCAGATAAATGGAGATTATGTTGACCAAATCCAAAGAAAACGTCAATAGATCCTGGGGTTGAGCTCAGATAATGCTGTACAAAAAGGAAGAAGATCCTGAGTTACCCTGTTTTCAGTCACAGAGAATGTTGTTCGCATTTGTTTTACAGTATCATTTTGAACTGCAATAAAGAGCCATTTCACAAGTTTTTCTTTTGTTTGTTTTTTTAGAAGAATTTGGACTGGATTATTTTCTGATTACTTGACAAAGTTTTGCAAACATATTTCTAAAATGCCTTTCCCGTAACTTTATTTTGAACCCAACATTATGTATTCTCTTGTTCCACAAACTTCACGTATTGGTAGACCCTTATGATTCGCATTTCCAGAAAGCCAGTCAAATCTGGTGGATTTCTGGGTCAGGCTAAAATCCATTGAGGGTCAACTTTTTGTGTCCGTTTTCACACTTGAGTCAGGTAGACTCGATTAGACTTGAGACCAAGATTGCAACATTTGTTCCATTTTCAGCTGGTGCAGTTTGCTTCCACACTGCACTGTGTCATATGATCCAAACCATTTGAAAACTCTGTCCACCCCAACGCCTATGGTGACGCTGCACCAGAACCACTGAAGGAAATTACACAAAAACCTCTGAACAACTTCCTTCTTCACAAAATGCAAACAAAAATGGAGTAGCATCGGAATTTAGTGGTTTTAAGGTTTATCTTCTGCCAAATGCTCTTCAACAATGAACTCACCACGAGCCATTTTGTTGCTGGCACTAGACTCACATGTTTGTTTTGGTTCTGTTTATCTAGAAAGCCCTGCAATGTAGTCCGCTTCCTGCTTTTGGAACAGTCTGTGGTCTGCTTGCCGTTCACATAGGCCTTCAAATCGTGCCAGAGTTCACTTCAACCGAAACAAGACCGAGGTTTGTAGGCAGAACAGAGTTTGACTTTTTTGGTCCGGATCAGAGTTCTATTACGCGTTCACACATCCCCAAATGAACAGCACTTTCTAGACCAGGGTTGGGCAACTCCAGGCCTCGAGAGGCAGTGTCCTGCAACTTTTAGTTGTGTCTCTACTTCAACAAACCTGACTCAAATAATGAGGCCATTAGCAGGACTTTGGAGAACTTGACTTCACTTAGGAGGCGATTAAGCTATTTGGTTGAAGTCTGCTGGACCAGAGAGACATCTAAGAGATGCAGGACACCGGACCACGAGAACTGGGATCACCCACCGCTGTTCTAGACAAAAACTAGTTTGATTAAAGCAGACTAAACAGGGCTGGCGTGAATCCACCCTAAATGATCAATTTTGAGATGCATTCACACCACTGCTGTTTTGTCCGTTTTATTCAAAATTTTGTACGTTTGCCTAGAAAGTCCTGTGAAAACTCATGTGGTCAGCCAGCAGTGGTTCTTCTTCAGCTGTTTTCTGAATGTTGCAGATGAACACTAAAATCCTGTACTAAGGTCTAAACCTTTGATCGAATTGTACACAAAGTCATAAAATTACTGTGTTGCCCTGATTTCCTTTAATTGTCTAATAGGAAGCCCTGAAATAAATAAGTCAGGGTGGAAGTACTGATCCCAGCAGCCGCTGATAATAATAATAACAATAAAAAAGGTAAGCTTTGTGTCAGGAAATTCCCTGCCTTCCTATAAACTTCTTAGCATATCCGGAGGAGGGATAAGAAGTAATCTAGTGTCTCTCCTCACAGTTGGACTGACTGTAACCCCAATAGTCTGCCTCTGCCAATCTTGCCACTTTCTTCAGACTCACTCATTTCTCTCCAACTCTTTTCCCACTGGCAATCTATCCTGGAGTTTTTTTTTTTTTTTTTTGCCTGGCCTTTCATCATGAGCCTACTCTCCACAGCATGTCTCCCTTCCCTTCCATCCATTCATCCCGCCTCTTCATTCCTGCTTGCTTTTTCTTCTTTCTTTCCCTCTGCCTACCTAACCTACCTCCTTCATGCTCCCGCCTCTCGGTATGGAGCTTGTTAGCTCCGTGGAAACAGCACCTACATCCCCCCACCCACTGTTCCCTAGCGCCTGCTCTCTCAGTTATGGCGTTGTGTACTTGCTGTTTGGTTTGGCATTTGATCAATTCATGTCTGGCTACTTATTTGTCACATTATGCTCCGGATAAGACCTTCCAGCAGAGGCCGACTTGTGTCTAATTCACACATCAAGATATTTATGTTGATTTTTGAAACGATTTTCCCTTCTCCCTCCGATTATTGTGGTGGCTCTAAAGATAATCTCATGAGATCTTCTGTGTGTGGTGAGCTAAGAGTGATATAGTCTTCTCAGAAGCACATTGGGACTGGTCTGCTCTAATATTTGGTGGGTTGCTTTGGCCCAGTATCGCAGTGTGTTGTCTTTCCGAAAGACAAATGAGAAAGCAACCCGTTGAATGTGACGTGTAGCCAGTTGGAAAGCAAGGAGAAAGAAAAATACAGAAGACAAACCAACAGTCATGGCGCACCAGGAAGTTCGGCGGACGCTGGCAACGTTTTTTTTTTGGGTCGTCTTTTTTTTCTCAGGTGAAAAATAGTCCACAAACCATCATAATTTCTTCTTCCTCGTTGGCCATGTTTGTTTGGTCTCGAGAAGTTTTGCGCAGTTTCCCGTCTGACATCTGGTGAGTGAAATCTGTTTTGTGAGTGGTGTGTTGTCGTTGCTGTGTGGCTCAACACCACACACTGTAAAACCATAGACTTCTATAGCTGCTTTTTGCTGCCATCTCAATCAATGGTGTTACATATTTTCTGCATTATGGTTTAAAATGAATAACTTTTGCATTTGGGATTAGATTTATTTCATTTTTTTGATGCGTAAAATACTAGTATTAACAGAGAGAGCGCTAGCGTGCCAGGTAGCTTTTTAAAGGGGCAGTAATATGTAAAATTGACTTGTTTGAACTTTACATCATGTTATAATGTGATTCCCTCAGCGAAAACACACTTGGAGTGTTGCTTTGATTCTTTCATGCATGTTTGAGAAATCCTTTAATCTCCTATGGCAACCATTCAGCTGAGCAAAGCCCCTGGGTGGGACTGAGCGTTGCTGGAGCTGCAGTTTCACACAGCAGCCCCCCGACCCCCCACTCAGCTCCTTCAAACTAGCAAAAATTGGTGAAAGTGAACATCTGCAGAGATCACTATACAAGCTACTGCTCAGTGCAACACTGGTAAAAACATTGTTAAAGGGTTAATAGAGGAGCCATGTTGTGATGACTTCCTGAAGGCGGAGTTTCAGAAAGAGCAGGAGCTTCTTAAAGAGACAGGCCCAATTTCAAGGCATTAATCAGGAAGTGACATTTCTTTTAAGTCATATTTTATGCACACAGCGTTTTTACAACAACTGACCTTAACATAGTTACTTGATTATTTGATAAAATGGCACTATATGCCATAAAAATAAATCATACTGACCCTGTAAGCAAAATATGTTTCCTAAAGAAGTAGTAAATTGCCAACGAATCCCACTTCTTAATTGTGATCATTTCCAGTTGTATGGTTTAAGTGACATCCTTCCATGCTAGTCCTCTTTAGCTTTAACAGTTCCAGCACATTGAAGCTTTTTTTTTCTTGTGCATATTAAACAGGAAACAGTTTGCTAGAAACCCCCCCCCCCACCCCCGAAATATACGCCGCCAATCTTTAATAATGTAGGTGAGTTATGAGATTAATTTTTGTTCTGAAATATGAAACAATCACAGCTGCAACTTGTTTTCACATGGCTGTGTTTTCTCCGTTTAGAGAAAGTACTGCACGCCACATGACAGCCCGAGACTTTCCCTCACAAATGACTTTGGACTTTGTTGCTGCTTCGCCCAGCTGGACTTTCACCCCAGAAGGAACAGAAGCAACTTTCCCTTTCATCCGTCAGAGCCGTGAGTGATCAGAACAGATGGAGCGATGATGGGTTGGACAGATGATCTGAAGAGTTTCTCCGCGGAGAACTGGAGGGCTTCGCCGCAAACCAGGTCATTTGGTTGGAAAGCAGGGAGTGGGAGCTGCTGGCCGCCAGCAACGCCAGTCAATTCACATCTATTGCAGCACATTGCTGTGTGTGGAGGAGAGCAGCCTGCGGGTCTAAATAAGGATCGGGCTCTGTTATCTGGTAAACCGGGATACGGCTCAACACCGCGGTCCTTATAAGGCTGCGGCTGGCTCGCCGGACGTCCAGGCCGGCTCTCCGTGTTGCGTTCGTGTGCGAGTGTGGGTCGTGTTTTATTTATGGCCCGTCTCGGTGTGTCGGGACCAGGTAATTATAGCAGAGGCTTGAAAACATGACCACATCCCAGCAAAGCCGTACAAACAACTCTCCACCTGACCTAATGTCGCCCATAAAACATCAGCCTTCACAAATATTTACTGGAGCGCTGGCTCAGATAGTCTCGCTTTGGTTTTATGTGCACTCCTGAGCATCAAGAGACTGATGACAACTCCTGAATGCTGCTCATCCGTCATGACAAAAAAAGCCGGTGTTCGGGCACGGCCTTAAGGGAACTTATTAGGGAGCTCAAAATTAATTGCCAATTAAGATTTTGCTAATTGTTGTAAGCAAAGGAGCATGTTGCAAAGAAGCCCAGTGGCACCACTGAACTCTTATATTGTATTTTACTTTGTTGAATAATGTATGATCATTAAGTTCTCCAACTCGGTCAGAAAGGATTTCTTTTAATTGAGTAACAAGGGATAAAGAGCCAGGCACTGCGAGAGTAGTTCATGCATTAAATACTCTAAAAACTGATTAAAGCAGCAGGATGTAACTTTTACACAGATATGTTTTTATTTTTTGTCTTATTGTTAAAACTACTACCATGTAGCAATATTATATTAGGAGGCAGATAATCTGTGAAAAAATTTGATCTCTCTGAGCTTCTATTGCCATGAAGAAATGCACCGCTCCTGGTCAAAAACAACCGATCAGAGCCAGGAGGCGGGGCCTATCACTGTCAATCAACCTCATGTATGCGCTGATCACCCGTCTTGTGTTATACTGTCACAACATAATGATAATGTTAACAAATATGTAAAAAAAAAAAAAAAAAAAAAAAGGTCAGAAATGTTACATAATGCAGATTTAAATTCAAAAAAGTTTGGGGTGTATCACGAGGGTTACACACTGATTATGGGTGTGGTTGATCTTTTTCATTTCCGCTTCTGCTAAATAGAAACAACCAATCAGAGCCAGGAGGCGGGTCTTAGTGCTGTCAGTCACAATCTCATGAAGTAGCAAAGTGGAGTGGGGACGCTGCTCATCCCACTCCACCTCCCCTCCCCATGCTTTCTGCTACGCTGCAACTAGCAGATCCTGTTGAGTAGTTAGC
This sequence comes from Girardinus metallicus, assembly GCA_903067095.1. Lineage (NCBI taxonomy): Eukaryota > Metazoa > Chordata > Actinopteri > Cyprinodontiformes > Poeciliidae > Girardinus > Girardinus metallicus. The sequence goes on along the minus strand of CAEGAE010034442.1, from coordinate 20,688 downwards.
ATGGCCACCGATGACGACGGATAAACAGTGAGTTGTGTCTCCGCCATTAGTACATTTAGCAGCAGGTACATGAGGTTGATTGACAGCAATAAGACCCTCCTCCAGGCTCTGATTGGTCGATTCTGGTCGGTGCATTTCTTCAGACGGCAATAGCAGCTGGAGGAGGAGCTGGAGGAGATCGATGTTTTCATAGATTATCTCTCTCATAACACACCGTCATGACTTGGTGACAGTTTTGACAAATAAGCAGAGACTAGCGAACCAGCTAAACACCATTCTGCTTAGATGTGTTCTGCACCGTTATCATAGAGAGGAGCTGAAGTTATTCAGTGAACTCAGCAAATATTCCATGCATTCTGCCAAACAGCCAACAAGACATATGTCTCAATTCCAAAGCTGTATCAAACTATGATCAGTTGAAAGTTAGTTTTGACCAAATTACAAACACATAGCACTAAGCACAGACTGCACAGGTGGAAAGATCCGGACTGTAGTTGAAGTCTACCTCAGTCTTATTCAGCAGGAGACTGAACTGAGGCAAACGGCACCATCCAAACAATGAAAGGAGACCGGGGTAACGACCCCGGGGGTTACTAGAGCATTGATGCTGTCCCCACATACACAATGCATGAGTGGCATTACTGCAGACCTCTAAGGACCCATTACGGTAACAGAGAAGTCACCGTTGTCAAACGGCATCATTGAGAAGAACAGAGAACCTGTGGCTTGTGAATTAATTTCAGATAAATACCAAACGCCTCCGGTGCCGAGCTCCAGGGACAGAGCAGGACCCGCCACCCTCCCATCTGAAACAAACTCATATTTCATGATTAAGAACGGCTCTGCTTGTCGACTGTCTGACAAGGTGTTATGGCGAAGCACCGGAGCGTGCACACACTGCCGACGTCCAGCATAAGTCATTCTTACTCCTGTCCTCCCTGGACTTCATGCCCTGCGACCGGGAATGTGGAAAAGCTTCCAAAAAGATACAAACATTGGAACGATGAAGAACATGTGAAATGTCTCTCCAGGGTAGCGACATCAAACCTCCCAAATCTGACTTTTGCTTGCATATGCACACTCATGTGTTACTGTTCTAAAAAGATCCTTTAAAAATAGCCTTCGTCATTACAGCAGGTTGACCCAAAACAATCTCTCATTCCACAGATTAAACTATGACAACGGTCTGATGACTTAGGAACGATTTATTTCAGGGGTAAACCGGCCCCAGTTTTCTTAATTTTGGGTGATTGTCTGATACTTGCATGTCAAACCAATCTTATTTTTAGAACTGCCCATCTGTTTTTATTAAGCAAGTGACTATTGAAAATTATTTATATCATTCATTTCCTGCATACGCACATTTTTCTCAACGAAAAGAAAAACGATTTAATCTCGTCATCTTTTTTTTTTTGCTTTCCTCACATTTCTGTTTTGCTTCGGCACAAATCCATCTGCACTTTTGCTCAAAAACTCAACCTGCTTATTATTTCTTTGAAACTCATCTCTTGCTTTGAACTAATCTACCTTCTTTGTAGCTGGAACGCAAAACAAGCCTAGTGTTGACTCCCAACTAATGCTCTAATCTTTAAATAATAAAAAGAATATGTAATATGAAGGTAAAAACATCCTCGCTTTGTAGGTTTTGCACATTCTCTCTCAGACGCTTGGAACATAGCGGCGAGGTAAAGTAACCTAGCAACAGCCTGTCAGACTCAACAGGTTGCGCGCGCGGGGAGGAGAGGACACAAACAATAAACAGAAGTGGAAATGACAGTGTCCTACAGTACCAGTCATCAGCTGCAACAGCTGATGACTGGAAGGAGAGAACAGCAGGGAACAGAGCATAACAAGCACTCAACTTCAGGCCTCTAACTGGGCGGCTTTCACAGGATTATTTTAAGTCCTCTTGAATTGGGCCAGGCAGGACATAACGACGACATGGTAATAAAAATCCATGCAAATATAATAATGCTTAAAGAGAAAATATTATCCTATTTTAAAAACTAGAAATGCTGAAAACACTGGAGATTTGAAACCGATAAATCACAACCTGCCTTTCAAGTAATTTCCAAAGGAAGTTTTCTGATTGAAAAAGTTTAAGTCCAGGGTTTCCCCCAGTGTATTATAAGCCTGGCGGGCCACCAGGCTTCACTGGTGCCCCCACCAGTTGCTTAATTTTAAAATTAGGAGGCGTCATAATTTTTAAAATGCAAACATTTTAAAATGTTTGCATTTTGTAAGGCTTTATAGTTGGTGTTCAGGTATTAATCTTCCAACCTTTCAATAATGCATCATTATCAAGTGATATTTTAAAATTTCCTGGCGATCATGGCGTGGAATGTTTCTTAATGACTTATCAACATGATTTTAACTGTATTTCTTATTTAATGGAAACACCATAATTGCAAAAATGTGTGTGTGTGTGTAGTTTCTTTTTTAATTAGCAAGATATTGACAAAGCTTTGCACACATTTGTAACGGAGACGCATCTATTTACAATCTCACACTTAAAATTTAAAAATAGTTTCAAATCATTCAAAGGTAAGGCAGGTAAGGTCATTTTATTTATGCAGCACATTTTCAACACCAAGGCAGTTTACATGAATTAGAAAGAAATATAAACAAAACAACAAACCAAAAGAAAGGCAAAAAGGTAAAAACTACATATTGGTCCCCCATAATTTATAAACAAGTAGGGGTTTCTCTGGATTCTTGTTCTGATGTTGGCCACAAGTGTGTTTAGAAATTATAACGGATAAATGGCTTACGGGTCACTCAAAAGAAAAGCTGAAGATACCGATGGAAAGAACACAACGCCAGGATTACTTACATGATCGGACGAATTCATGTCTGCAGGAATAGTTTTCAGTTTCTCAGGGAGAGTTGCAGAACCTTTGTTTTTAGGACACTATTTCCATGCCACCGGCACCCAGATCTAGGTCTGCCAGGCCTGGGGCTGCGGCTGCTCTGTGTGCTATAAATGGGCTAGGAGACGAATATTTTCATTTCAGATTGTACACAACAGCTACAGTTTTCAGAGTTTGAGAAACCGAGGATGAGCAGATTTCAGAGGGCTGTGCTGGGCGTTGTAGATGCAAGACGAAAAATCAGGCTGAGGACAGAGAGAGCATGGATAGGCCCAGCGTGGGAGCCGTCGTGGCCCGTTAAGTGGACAGGCAGCCCGGCTGGAGCCCAGTAATCCGTCTGATCCTGAAAGCCAACCAGCAGAGAGGCGGGAAAAGGGCGCGAGGCATTCATGTAGCGCAAAAAAAAACAACTTTTCATTAGGGCCGTGAGCTCATAGTCAAGTTCAAACATGGTCTCTTTGATCAAGTCAATTTCATTTGAACAAATTCACCACTTAAATTAGATTGGGTTTAATAATAGTCTTTGAATCCGATAACGATGATGAGTTTTCACCGATGATTTGGAAGTGCGCCACATTCAAAGCTCCAAACGTCTCCAGGAGTTATTACTGTAGATTGTACAAATACACCCACATGCTTTTAAAAATAATAAATAAAATCAATGGTACATCAAAGCAGCTAATTACAGCCTGAAACTTGATGCATTAAGGAGCCTAAATGAGGCTTTTAGTCTTAGGGAATACGTAAGGGCTCCCTGTCTTACTCCACTAAGCTCAAAAACACGCGTCAGTGTTAATGATCAATTGAAAGACAATATACTCATTAGCAAGGCACTGCTCAGTGGGAGTGACAGCACAAAACCCCAAAGAGCTGCCGGTACTGGACGTTGCACTCATAAATAAAACATTTTCTCATCAGCAGGATGACTTCATCAGTAATCACAGACAGAGCTGATGTTGTTCAGTTTCGCCTCAGATTGGCCTCCAACTCTGAACATTGGAAGAAAGAACCAATGACAGTCAAATAGCCTTCCGTCTCGTGCCCGTCAAGAAATCAAGACCTGTGATCATCGCAAATTATTTTCTACCAGGTTTGTCACAATGCTAAAAATTCAAACTTGATACTAAGAAAAAAAACTTAATACCATACTTGATATGTTTTTTGAAGGCAATGGGGTTATTTGTAGTTAAAAGTAAAAAATGATCAGTTGCAATTTGACACAACTTAATAGGGCAAAACAAGTAAGTAGGAGAAAATTCTGCCTTTTCCAAAAAATATGTACAATTCAAAAGTGTCACTTCCCTATTTGGTTCCAGTCATACCTGATGTACAGATGTGAACTTGTCTCCATTGGACATGCCAGACCACTGGAACTGAGAAAGATGCTTGAGCGTTTGTTTAAACGTGTTTGTCTGATGACCTCCACCATAAAAATTCCTATCCTACAAGTTTGAAAAAAATAGATTTTTTTTTCCCCAAAGAAGAGGAGTAAAAGCTGCCCGCATATTGCCTGACTGAAATCTAATAACCACCTTAGGGATGCTTTAAAAAGAACTGTGGATCAGCAGAACACCTCCAGCAGAAAAGAAAAGCATCTCTTCGTCCGTCCATACTTGCATCTCTCCACGGATTAGCAAAAAACTGGTTATAAGCAATGCTGAGGGGGATTTAGTCCACACAACAACAAATATCTGCCAAGTCCTGGGAAGAAAAAGCAAAGGTTTGAATCTCACTGTTCACTTTCGGTGCTCTGACTTTCCCCTTGTGGGGTTTTGGGATTTTGAGTAAATAAATCTTCCAAACGGGAACAAGAACTCAGAGCCCGACAATCTTGAGACGCCTCAGACTAAACACTGATACAAATTTATTCACCAGGAAATGTTTGTGTTTCCCTTAACTGTGAATGAGCTCTTTGTCTCGCCACAGGAGGATGGTTATCTCTCACGATACGCTATTTTTCTTCTTCCAGGATACTTTCTTTTATACTGAAACCCACAGTTTCAGCTCATTATAAAACAATAATAACAGAAAAAGGGGAAAACCATTTACATTTAGTTTAGTCTAAGAAAGCATTGTAGAAATGTAACCAGCCATGCGACATGGAAATGCTTTCCATTTTTCTCCACGACACAAAGCTTTTATTTTCTATCCTACGTTTCAAAACTGAGTTGTGCATTGATTTTTTCTTTTTCTTGAGTCCCTACCTCATGCCTTCTGTGGATTTGTTCTGGTAGTTGCAGTAGAGCTGCGGCGTTCCCAGCATTGCCTCGGTGAACACCGCCAGGAAGCCGAGGGTCTCCACGAACAGCACCGAGTCCAGGAGGAGGTAGGTGATGTAGGCTGCCACCAGCGTGAAGGCCAGCACGCACTGAAGGTAGTCCACGAAGCGACTCCAGGACCAGAAGTAGGTCCAGTCAAAGTCTACGCACACACAGACAGTCAGAAAGTCAAGAGGGAGATCAAAAGAAAAAAAGATAACTTAGTATTGACGGCATATTAAGCAAGATGAAGGTTAAAAGTCTGACCAATTAGCTATCATGGTTTTACTGCCTTATTAAAGCTGCAGTATTTAACTTTTATTTAAATTTTTTTGTTTTGTTTTTTTTACATATTTGTTAAAATTATCATTATGTCCTTAGAGTATAATTTGTGAGAAAAAAAAAAACAATAAATGATAAATAAATGTCAGGCTCCTTTGCCTTCTCCCAGTGCTAACTGCAGAAATACAGCATTCAGTCAGAAACAACCAATCAGGTCGAGCAGGAGCGTTTTAGCGCTGTCAATCAATCTCGTGCTCACACTCTCCCGCTTGCTCTTTGTTAAGCTACAGCTGGTTCACCACAACATAGCCGGTCACCAGTGCTAACGCTAGTTAGCATAACCACCGAAAGCAGTGCATAAACTTTTTTTTCTTCCCGCCATTAGCACATTGAGCAGCATACATAAGGTTGATCAGCAGCACTAAGATGCTCCTCCGGGCTCTGATTGGCTGTTTTTGACCAGGCAACTGCAATCTTTACAATTCAAAGAATCGTATCTGCTGCCAGTCCAGATAAATAAAACTAATTTAGATAAGACATGTTTTTTTTATTTTTTATATATATCTAATATAGGAAATGTATTATTTTTAGAGCATCATCATTTTATCACCATTTTATTTCTATTTTAAGGTTTTAATATACAGAAAAACAAAAGATGTTAGAAAAACCAGATGGATGTTACATGGGATGTTGATATTGGCAAAAGAAAATCTATTTTTTTTCAAAATGTTATTGGTACTCGTAGTGTCATTCTGTTGTAGGAATTCAATTAAATTATTAAAACAAAAAACTGTAAAACTGCTAAAACCTGCATTTTGTTTAAATATCTGTTGCTGAAATAACTACTTGTTTTTTTAATCATCTTAGAATCAGCCAAAGTTATTAAGAGCCATTGCGGAAGGTCCTAATCTACCTATTGCATACTTTACTGTCACAACATGGCGACTGTTTTTTTTTTTAAATTAAGACGACTGCTAACTCGAATGTAGCCACTAGGTGTCACACTAGAGAAGACATTAATCTATTAATGTTGCTAAAATTTGTGATTAATTGTTGATATCTGTGCTCCAACTATTTTGACAAGTGTACCTTGGTTTTAAGGAAATACAGCAGTAAAGTACAGCAGCTGAACTAGTAGTCAGACACACTCAGAAGTGTGGTGTTACTTGTCAGGGTGGTAGGTTAACACTGACACAGGCATGGTTGTAAAAGCAAGTCATTTAATCAGAAGAATGCTCCAATTTCCCTGTTAGGTTGTTACCCAATATTCACAACCGAGCTGAGAATTTTCACACGACTCCCACAAACCTCTTTTTATACTCAGACCACCCCCACCCCACAAACACACAAACAATATGTCACGGCCGCAAATCTTTGTTGTTCCCTTTAACATTCTTTTACGATAGCAATGTTTTACAATGGTTTTAAGGAAGATTAAATGTCGCAAAAACATTTGCGGGAGCGCATTGTCTCTTATCTGACTCATCGTTTCTTGTGTGCGCTGTCTTCACATGAAAGCGGACGAGGCTTACGCTGGAAGACTTAAAAGACTGGCTTTATGTTACCGAGAGTCAATAAGGTTAACGCTAAAAATTAAATGATGGCTGTAAGCAAAAAAGCACTGCTGCACTGAATGTTTTTAAAGAATTTGTTTAGGCCACAAACATAATCGAGAAGAAGTGCCTAATAAAAGTTTAAATGAAGTTTATCTTATCCAGTACAAGAAACCTCTGCAGAAAGCGTGCCATACAGGCTCAATGTACACATCTTCAGGGGCCATCCAATAAAAACACAATGAAAACAGCAGAACAGCAGCTGCTGCTTGTCTTAGCGCATCTACTAAAATAAAATGCTTCAATGGAATAAACCTATCAATCAAATCCTAATAAAATCAAATAAACCCCACCCAATAAATATTTATACCACTTGAGGACATGAGGAGTGAAATCTTTTTTTTTCTAAGAATTATTGCTGAGTGATTTTGACATTTAGGTGGCATTTCTAAATGAATACGCATGGCAGCCGTGCATGTGCGGACGCTAAAGTGGCCTTCAAAAACTGAGCCAATCCTATTGTTCCTCTATGAAAGACGGGCTAAACAAATCCCATAAATGTAATCGAATGAATCTCAAGGAGCCATCCAAACCAGGTCACATCCTTCTGTCAAGCTGCCACATGCTATTCACAAAGCAAAATCTCACAAGCAAATGAAATACGCAACATAAGGCAAACACAGAGAACAACAGGCAGTTGAACGAGGGGACACTGGGGACAGTAACTGTTCGAAACGCCGTCAAAAATCCTCTGTGGGCTGTGTAATGTATGCTAACCACTGTTTATCCTGCAGGTACAGATGCTTGACGTGGTCGTGCAGCCATGTTTGCGGCAGAGCCAGAGAACAGCAGGGTAAGCCAGCTTATCACTATGCTGGTGCAGCCTGATAACAGTCCAGTACAGTGGGGGGCCATCACTGAGTTGTGTTTAGAGCCAATCTGGGCCTTAAAAGCATTCTGAAAAGTCCTACTGACAAAAGATAATACATCATCTAGGACCTTCAAGTTAGATCATACTATGGCACTTAATTGACATGTGTACTTTATAGCTACAGTGGGGAAAAAACCCCATTGAGATGTTTGCATTGTTTTGCTTTGCTATCCTCTTGGCAAGTAAGCTAGCAGCAGTTGTTGAAGAATTGAGTAATACTGTAAAAAAACAGCGTAAAAAAACAGCGTACACATCACCAATAAACTAGCCATAAAAACTAGCTTGATGTATTAAAAATAAAATAGTGAATTAAAGCTAGCAACTCCGCTAAAAAGTAGCAGAGGTATGCCATGCGATATTCTGCCATGCGATATTCTGCCACATAATTGGAATGCGTAGTATTATATTTACTTAGCCAGAAAGTGTCAAAACACTGACTTCAATTGGCTTTGCTAACTTGCTCATTGGCTTGAGTAGCAATGTTAGCAAGTCAACGAGGCACAACAGGAGTTGCGTCAAAACAGTTTTTGTTTCCCCAACAAGACAGATTGTATTTTTCGCAACCAGACACACAAGACACAATACGAACAATTTAGAGAAGCTGTTAGCTGCTAACAGTGCTAAGATAGCTAAATTAGCAGCTAAAACCTGAACTGGATTGTTCTACAAGCCCAGAACACATCTTTAAAAACAGCATGAGATTTATGAAGATTACATTTGTGAAAACACAAAAAGGGAGAATTTTAATGCTGTTTTGGTACCACGACAATCTAAGAAGACACCAAAGACACCAAAAATATATGGACTAGAATACTTCATACTGAATACAGATTTTTGTAAAACTTTGTCCCATCTTGTTAAAATGAACTCAGTATAGTGTATCATCACCTAAGCAGAACACGTCAGAAAAGTTTTCCAATTACATTCACCAGAGTTATTTGGGAAATCATTCGCTCAACTTTTTAATTATATTTCTAGCTCCTCTTTATGTGAGAACTAATTGCAGACCACACAAGTTTTATCTGTAGGGCTTTCCTTTGTACCCCCTCATATAACTAATAAAAAGGACATAGCTACTGGATAGCATGTTTTTCCTTCATGCTGCAACTTTATCTGACAATTCTGAAAGATACTAGTGGGGGAAAAAAAGAAGACGACATTGGAAATCCTTGGGCTATATGGCAACATATCAGTTTTGGGAACTGGGCACAAGCTAAACTAAAAGGCTTTTTGACTAAAACAGTGTGTCATTATTTCACACTGACTCGTAAGTGATATTTATCACAGTGGTTCACCTCGCCGTAAAACCCTCTCTTGCTGTGCACCAGGGTGTCCAGATCGACACTCCTCTACTTCCGTTCTCGCGCTGCACGGTAACGGCATCTACGGCTGCCGTATGCGGGGAAGCCAACGGAGCGGAACAGCGAACGGCCTCCCTGCGGTTGGTCAGCTTCAGGGGTTTAAAGTCCCACACGGCTGTGAGAGTTGTGCCAGCTAGGTCCAAGTTCGGGATTTCAGTTACTTGTTTCTGAGCGGTTCTCAGCCAGCCTCTGGTGGGTTGAAATAATGGCTTCCCGTCACTCAACAGGAAACGTAAGAGCCAGAAGATTATTATGAGAGACTGTTGGAACAGCTCAAATGAGTGCAACTCCTATGTATTATAATCCTCAGCTCTGTGGCAGAGTTAGATCCCCACCAGCCCTGTAATGAGAGAATAACTGCACCTATAGGGTGAGGTGACCTATTCTCGGCCGCTAAGGCTAAGGCTGGTGTGACTGTAGCAGAACCATGTAGGGAAAAAATGAGCCCAGACATTTTTTTCCCCAGACTAAAAGTAATGGAAGTCTCCCCATGTCCTCCGCTGCCGTGATGTCATTAAGTTGATGCTTCTTGTGGTGAATCTGTGTAAAAAGCTAAGAGCTACGTCTTTACATCTTTATTCGATAGGATTCAGTGAAGGTTTATGTCATACCTGTGAGGACACAATCAGAAAAGGTTCAATGGCAGACCAAACAAAAAAAATGGTAAAGCAAAAATACCAAATCCAGAGTGTGAAAGAAAAACTATCATTCAGCAAATGTGATTACATCTACTTCTGAGACTTCATCACAGGTGTGTGTTAACACAATGGCAATTGGAAAAGGTCAGACCAAAACCTGAGAGATACATTGTAGACTCTACAGGCCTCAGCTGGCATGTCATGTGTTAAAGGTAGACTCATCCAGAACAATGTACTTTATGTTGATAGAAACACAGCGGGGACTAGTTTTGCTCTAATTTGTGTGTGTGTGTGCGGGTACTTGTGTAAACTACATATTGAGAACCACTTTCACAATGTTTACCAAATAAAGGGAGGTATTTATGGACCTTTTCTAGGTCCTCTTTTTTTTTAATGAAAGATCACTGTGCTCTACTAGTAAGAGTGTAGAGGTACGGTGCAAATTAAGTTTTGATTAAGATTAGGGTTAGCAGTAGCCTAGTAGAGGGTTTATATAAATGACAATGCAGGTGAACCTTCCCTGCAAGATCACCTTTCGAGGCCAACGCGCCCGGGCGATGACATCGCGTTTGGCGCGTGCCCTCTTGCGCCCGGTTCAACGCGTCAACTATAAAACCAGCTTAAAGGTTTTAAAGGCGCGGCTGGATCGCAACAAAAAATACTTAACTGAAAATCGACTGTGGCTGCAATCCAGCAGCAAACCACACTTTGAGGGTTGAAAAGCGCTATTTAAATGTGATTTCATTTCATGGCCGAGAAAATGAGATCCCAGAGACAAGCGGCCCCGAAATGAAATTTGTTCGCGTAAGGTGGCCGGAGTCAGACACACGACCCGATTTTGGATGAGTAGAATACTTAATTTAATTTCCTCTTGGGATAAATACAGAATATTTGAATTTAAGTTTAATTTGAAGTTTGGATTTTTATCAACGATAATGGAAATAAACATCCAAAATATGAATCTGTGTAGCATATAATGAATCTAAATACGAGTTTCACTATTTGAGGCGACTTAATGAAATATATTTTCTCTTCAGACAGATTTGCAGTGATCCAATCCACAAAAACAACATAACATCCTTCACCGCGACCTAAAAAAACCCCCAATAAGAAGTGGCAGCTCAGTGGGATAGTATGGGCAAACAATGCAGAGCCACTGTAGTTTCCACAGTGCAGCTTTGCCTTATGGTTTGCTTGCTGACACTAATTCATTTTTTATACAGCTGGAGATCCTGAAAAAAAAAAATCCAATCACTTTTTGCCTTAAGGTCCTAACTTTTCACCACTCAAACAATTGGAGAGTTTGCCTGTGACAATTTTATAACTTTTTTTTTCCAAAGAGATATTTCATCTCATTTCCCCCCCCAAATCCCTTTGCCTGCACGTGACTGATCACCAACGCTGCCGTATCCGACACCGCTGAACGATCAGATCTTTTAATCTCCTTATAAAGGATTGCGGCAGGTTTCCCACATAAATCCAGCCGAACCGAGCCGTTGTCGGACCATTTCCTCTCATCCGACGCCGCAGCAGCATTGCGATTCGTTTGATTAAAAACCGAAATACTGCTGGCTCTCTTGAGAAAGTCGTTCAGTCAGTCGTATCTCTTACAAATACTTTTTTTTTTGGCCGTCTAAGGAAGTAAAATTGTTAGTGATTGTGTTTTTCTCTCAAAGTACAAATGTCCAGCTGTTAGATGGAGCGGCCCAGTGTGACAATGACACAGTTATGAGTACAAACAAGTGAGGTTTGGAGATCAAAGATGGCTACATCATCACCAAGACGGCGGGGCACCGGAGCTGGCTTGTTTAGCGCAGACCTTCCTTTTGAACTTTATGCCATCAATTCGTGGTCTCTAAAGCTTGATTTCTCTGCGTGAGAGTAGATCAATGGACAGGCGCAACGCTGTACTCCAGATGTCCAGCAGGTCTACTGATGCTCGGCAGAGAGAGCTAATCGATGGCTGAAACCACCGGCCAAGCAGCGCTTCCCCTGATGTGAAGGCAGACTAAGCAAGCAGGACCACACCAGGGCCCCGAAGGCAGTGAATTACAGCAGAGATGAAAAAACTGACCTGTCACTGCTGATTTACATAAAAAAAAAATAAAAAATATATCCAACGGAAGGGGTATAAAACAGCTGTGACACCAAATCTGCTTGTTTTTACACCAGGGTTCACCGAGCGCTGGGACTTTTCTGGGTATGGGATCGATCTGCTTACTGTTTAATACCGCCATCTAGTGTTCATATCTGGGAGCACAGCTCAGAAGCTGCACAACAGTCTCATCTTTTAAAACACTTAATCTAAAAAAAAAAAGAAAAAAAAAGTAATTCATAATAAACAAACAAACAATGAGATGAGAGGTTTGAAAGGCACAACCAAACACATGAAACCTTAAACTTTTCCTTCCTTAGAGATCAGTTTTATGAATTTTTTTGGGGATGTGTGTTCTGCATGATCAGACTTTGCTTTCCCAGTAGCGACGGTGATTAGAGCTGGAACTATTATTGACCTATTATTTTGATAGTCGATTATCCTATTGATTATTGTGATGACCAATCTGATTTGAAAAATTGGCACATCCTGCAATCTTTTTATTTCACCACCTAACTTTTGTACAATGTCAGAAGTACAGTAGAAGATGCAAATAAACTAAGTACAATAAGAAAATATTCAAGAACAGCATTCCGTTAGTGTACACTTTGTTGTTTGTAAAAGCTCAGCTCTTTCTGCTTGAGATAAAATCAATACAGCGTAGGGTCAATCTGTTGATATTAGGGTTCTTTTTTTGTTTTGCATTAACCGATTAATAAATGTATGTACTGGGAGGTAGCGGTCACTTAACCCCAATGTTTTTGACCATTCTTGTGGAAGATTTGCAATAAACTCACAATTATTGCATTAGAACGAAACAAATTGTCAATTTCTGCTAATTGCAAAAAACTTAAATGTGGAAAAAGTTAGAAGTACAAATACTTCCACTGTAGAGACGCATCTGTACTTTATTCACAAAATCCCCCTCCAATCTCATAGATCTATAGATGCGTTTCTTTCAGGCCAGGGTAAATGTTTCGAATCCCGTCCCACAGACTGCTTACGCTGAAACTTTGTGTAGTTCAAAGCATGTCAGAAGCTAAACTTACAAAAACAACACAACGGTTTTTAGAAAGAACGTGCGCCACATTCACCGAGCGGATCATGGCAAAATAAGCATGCAGCGAAGTCTACCGTCTACTTTTGCGTTTCTGCATCAAATTCTATTGTGAATCCATGTGAAACACTGACATGAACAGAACATGCAAATCCCCACACAGCTGGTTCAAGAAGAATTTCACTGCAACGCAGGCGCACATGCAGCATGCAGTGGTGCAGCAGCAGTGGTGGACATGCGCGAGCAGCTTCCAGCGGTCAAAGCCGGAAACTACGACGGCATATCGGGGCCGTTGTAGATAGGAAGAAAAACAAAAGTAAGGAGTAAATTTCCAGCAAGAAATCTCCCAAATTTTCAACAAAAAAAAAACTTGGAAATTTCTAAGTTTGAAGAGTAGCAAATTTTCAATTTTTGAAACTCTGAAAGCTCCACAAAAGTCGAAAACTTTCTACATTTTTTTCCTAGAACATTTGCGAGATTAATCTGAAAATTTCTGAGTTTTCTATCTAGAAAATTTTCAAACTCTGAGATTTTCTCGTCTTTTCTAGAAAACCTCAGAGGTAAATCTCAAAATTTGAGAGTTTTTTTTGGTGGATATTTATTCTTTGCTTTTTTGTTGTTTTTTTTTTTCCGATCCAACAGTGGCCATAATACGCCGTCGTAGGAAAAAGACGCAACTCCAAGCAGGTGAGAGAGTTGCTGTTAGTTGAGGTGAAGGGGAGCGGTCAGGGTTAGCTGGGTTGGCGTCATGCATGAGAAACATGGAGGTGGAGACAGAGCGGAGGTGGATGAACTACAACGGACGTTTCAAGGTACGTACCCAGAAAGAGCCTCTTAGGGATTCTGACCTCCTCGTCCTTACTGTCTGTCGCTACGGGCAAAACGGAAAGAGAGGGACAAGAAGAAGAAACAGCTTGGTTTTCTGCGTGTCTTTGCATCAACACTAACAGATGACCAGCGGAGCTCCCGGCCGCTCGACTACGTTTTAGCCCTTAGCGAGTGGAGTCCGTTCCGAATACGATGTTGTAGCATTTTTGGGCCTTGACACTAAATTTCACAAAAAGTTAAAACGTATTTGACATTATTGTCAATGCTGTAAACTCAATGCAGTCGGTCTTGTACGCAAATTTGACTTGAGATTTTATCAGTGTTTTTTGTTAACTGTAACTTCCTGGAATTAAAAAAACAACAAAACAAGTAGCTTTAATTATAGAGAAAAGAAGGCAACTTTTTTTCCTTTAAATCAGAAACTCACACGTAAAAAGAAAAAAAAAAAAAAAAGAGTGCCTTACTTCCATTTTTGTACTTTGCATTTCAGATGGAAATTCATCATGTCTTTTCCACATTCTAAACCTATTTAGACACAAGCTTACAAGTATAAAGCCGTCAAACGTGCCACATATTCACTATTTTTAAAGCAAAGATGAGGAAAAGCAGTGCGAAACCAAAGGACATCCTTGTTGCTTTTAGAGGATTTAAGAAAGACAGAAGCCATACAATGACTGCAACATTTGTGCTGAACTGGTTCTCCAAGTATAGAACTATGTGAACTCTGTGTACACACAGGGTGAAGATTAGTGTTCCTAATTTATGACCAATGTCTTTTTCCAATTATACAAGTAATCACTGAAGCAGTCTGGATCAGTAGTTGGAGTCAGCAACTCACAAATATGCAAGTCTGGGGCCTTCAGGTTCAGAGATGAACCCAAACGCTAAACATATTTTGGAAATGCTGTAAAAGATGCAATAATCCGACAACTTCCAAAAGCGACCCAGTCTGACAAAAAGCCTCAGACTGAGCAGAAGGTTCGACGTAGCTTCTGACGTTGTTTCGTCGTGTTTCTGTTGCCTATGGACCACGTCGAGCTACTTTTCGCTGCCGACTACAGGTTGTTACTCAACTCTAACGGAAAACCGCCCAAACTGTGTAGAGTAGAGCAGAGCCGAGTCCAGCCACACTGCTAGGTGGTCGTAGGAAAGGACCCGACGTTGGAGAGATCAACTGGAACACACTCTCAAGTGAAGAACAAACGAAGATCTGTGTCTGCAGAAAACTAAAACTCTAAAGGATTACAGGTAAAAGATTGCCATTCCTCAAGGGCAACTTTAGTTACCAACTAGGAGCTGCTAATTACAACGCTTGATTTATTGAGCAAGTGTGACTATCTGCATGGAAGCATTTTTTTTAGTTTTTTTTTTTATTAACTATTTTTAACTATTGATGACAAGGCATACAATTCACCTCCTATGGGTATTTTTCTTTTGTTTTACATACCTGAACAGGATACAATATTTACACACCTAATAGAAAATAAATGAGAAAGGAGGGAAGAAAGAAACAAACAAAAAAAAAACTAAATAAATAAATAAAAAATAAGGATAGGTGCGTCACTCAATCCAGGAGAAGAGACTGAAGGGAATGAAAGAATGTCATGAAAGGGTGCCATGAGTTATAGAATTTAGCGGAGTTGCCTTTCACTGGATATCTAATCCTCTCCAATTTTAGAAAGCATGGAAGCAATTGTTTTGGCAGTTCGACGGTCTGGACCATAAGGAAAGTCTTCATGAAATAAAATATTTTACATTTTATGCACTGGCCATTTATGAAAATATATTTATCTGAGCATACAAAAGCTGGCATTTTTGTTATGACATATGGTATTTCAGGTTCATCTGAGCCACGTTGAGTAGAGGGTACCATCTGTATGTTGGTGTAATGGACCCAACTTGAAGAAACCAACTGGAACACACAACGAAGTTGGAGGTATCAATGAAAAAAACCTAGAAGTTTCTGGGCAAAAACCAATAAAGCTGTCAAATGTGTGAAATACACGGTTAGATGTAGTAATAAACTGTTTATCTGAACTTCTGCAGGAACAAAAAGGCTCAGAAATGTGACCTTTTTACAGACATGTCACACTATGACCAAGACTATTAAAAAGGCCTTCACGGCATTCAGCTAAAATACTGTTTCATCCTGCAACTGTAAATCATATCCAGATGCAATGCTTATCGCTGTGAAGCTGTTGTGATAAGCTGCCCGTTTATAACTGATCTGAAGTGATTATGGTTCTAGAAGAGCAGAATAACGCCTTTGAAGGCAAGCTAAAAGTAAGGTAAAGTAACTATAAGACACATAGTCACATGAGAGGCTGAATGTAAATAAGCGGCAGTTCTTATCAGACGATTCAAGGCGGCTCCTAGGATCTCCTGTTACCACTGGGAGATTTATGGCCTTTTATCTCTGTTTGCAAGGACAAAGACAGAGCACCTGTCGTTATTTTGTCACCAAGTCATGTTTTACTTCAGGATGTGTAGCAAAAGTTTTTAGCTCTCTTTGAACTTTTCCACATTTTGTTGCCTTGAAACCACAAATTTAAGGGAACGTTTCTACGGCCTTAGTGGTAGAGTGTGAAGAAGAAAGCCATGAGCTGTTGCTAGCAGTTAGCCAGGTAGGGATAGCAAACACAATGAAGAAAAGTTAAAGTTTTTTTAATCCCTAAAATGGCAAAAATGATGGTACTTATGGTGGAAACCCAACACCGAACATCGGCCTGAAAACTTCACACATGGCGGTGCCCTCATCGCAGTGTAGTGTGGTGACGCTTTTCTTGAGCAGAAATAGTGAAGTCGATCACAGCTGACGGGAATTCAGGGATTATTGTTATTAGAAAAAATTCAACACAAGCAGAACTAAAGACTCTGGAATTTGTGGTTGAAAAGGAGCAAAATAAGAAATTCTGTTTTCTATTCGTCTTGAGTAACTGTCTACGACAGCGTCTTAGGACAACTGTAGAGAGAGAAAAACGAGAGAGTACATTTCCACCAAGACAACTCAGAAACTTAGGTTAATCGCAGACATTTTCTAGGAAAATCTTGGAAATTTCTGAGTTTCAAAAGTCAACAAATTGATAGAAAAAAAAACATAGAAATTTTGAGATTGTTCTCAGAAACTTTCTAGAATTTTTTTTTAGAAATTTTCAACTTTTGAAACTCAAATTTGGATATTTTTGAGAACTAAGACAACAATTTCTAAGTTTTTCTAAATTTTTTTTAAGAAAATTTCTGCTTTTTTTTTTTTTTTGCAATTTTTTGACTTTTCAAGTTCAGAAATTTCCAAGATTTTTCTGAGTTTTTTTTTTTTTGGTGGGGGGAAATTTACTCTGTTTTTTCCCCCTCCTTCTATGTACAATGTCTCTAATATGGAAGCATAACATTCACAAACCTTTAGGACAACATGGAGGATTAAATGTCGACTGGTTGTTGCAGAACAACCAGTCGACATTTAATCAGTTTAATACTTGGCATTGAGGTTTGTTATAAAGGTTTGTTTCCACTCTGAATGCCAATAATCAATTTGAAGAAACTTCTCTTTGGGTTCCAGTTTCTTTTCCTCTCTCTCACACAGTATTTGAGTTATCTAAATGCCTCTGACCTAAGAAGGAGCGCCTCTTGGTGCTGAGTTCGGCGGCCATGCGGACGTTGGTGCACAGGTTCAGCATGACCAGCATGGTGCAGATCATGATGATGCTCTGCCACAGCAGCGGCATCTCGTAATAGCGGCCGAATCTGGAAAGGAAAAATGGAGAAGAGAAGATGACGAATACAGTGACCTAAATTTGTCGGTTCGAAATTTACATTTCGTCACATTACATCCCCGGATTTCTGTGTATCGTTTTAGGGTATCGTATGATCAACTGGATTTAGGTGGAGACTTTGACTGGGCCATTCTAGTACAACGTGTACGCCTTGATCTAAACCGTCCCCCTTGTAGGGGACACCTGGTGTTCTGTCTGCTCTTTTCAGATTTTGGACTAAACATAAAAGCATTGCACACTTTTCAGATTTTGAGCTAAGCATAAATGCACGCCACACTTTTCAGATTTTGGGATAAACATAAATGCACGCCACACTTTTCAGATTTTGGGATAAACATAAATGCACGCCACACTTTTCAGATTTTGGGATAAACATAAATGCACGCCACACTTTTCAGATTTTGGTATAAACATAAATGCACGCCACACTTTTCAGATTTTGGTATAAACATAAATGCACGCCACACTTTTCAGATTTTGGGCTAAACTTAAATGCATGAAATTAAATAATTGAAAATAAAAAACATTAAAACTTTTTTTTTTTTAGAAAATAGAAAAACACAAATGGAAACGAATTAAAAATAAATAAATAAATAAATAAATTCCTTCTATTTGATGCTGAAGTTCTGAGGGTGACAATGAAAAAGGTTCAACAGGCACAAAACATGACCACAGATCTGAGGAGGACCCAGCCGTACCTGAACAGGATTCTCAGGATGTTGGCCACCAGCAGCACCAGGCACACGTAGGTGGAGAAGCCCTCCGCATTCTGGGTCCGGTGGATGTCTCTGTACTGCGGGATGTACGGCACCACCCCGCCGAACATGATGGCACCCGCGGCGACCCACGACACCAGCGAGCTGAACACGGACACAACATGCTGGAACACCTCATCCTCCATGTTCAGCTGCGGTTCTGAAGTGAAGCCAGCCGGCTGGCAGAGCTCCTAGGGGCTGACAGTTGTTGGTGATGATGACGATGATGATGCCTCGGAATGTGCGCGAGGAGTAACATCCGTGTTGTGGTTGCTCTTTCGCACAGGATGTACAAACAATGGAACCTCTACTGCCACGACATCGAGACGATAAACCGGAAGGTTGTGTTACAACATTGGAAATCAGCGAGGATATGATTAGCGGGGGGGATTTGTTGTCGTGCTGATGCTAGCAAGAGGTCAATCAGAGCTACGGCATTTAAATAATCATGATGATAAGCCTCAGTTTTTAAAACTCAGTGATATAATCTTAAAAAGAGAAAAGTACAGCATTGACATAGCGAGCATTCCTTCGCTGCGCAGCGCACCCGGTTATTCAGTTTATTCCTTCTTTCTGCACTTCCTGAAACGTCACAAACTCGAACGAAGATGGTGAACTCAGTCAAGATGCTTCACCCGCCAAATAAATGATGCGCTTTGCTCGCTTTGCTAAGAAAATAACTTCTATCTCATTATTAAAATGCTGGAAAAGGTCTTCTTCTTTATTTTTATGGCGGTTGGCAAAAAAACAAACAAACAAAAAAAAAGTTAGGTAAGCATTACCACCGAAGAAAATGTCGCCTATGTTTTGTGTTTTTCTTCAGTGTGTTTCTATGCTATGTAAAAGTCCTTAAAGTAATGGTGAGTCTTAAAGCCAAGAAATTTCTCAACATTGTTGCAGAACATAATTTAGTTGTTTTGTGCCCCGAAAGCGTGTTTTTAGGGTTTTTTTTTGTTACTATTTGTTGTTTTCATTCTTTTCGTTGTGGTTTTGCACCCATGCCTCTAATTTCTTATCTGTATTTGAATACTTATTTGTGTTGCTGCCTTGGTGTTTGTATAAGTCCTTCAATAAAGAAAAAAAACATGTGACATTTTTTTTATAATAGTGAATAGATTTGCTCCACATTGGGGAAATTCAAGTGTACAGCAAGGGCAAATGTATCACAGCATAGGAAAAAAACAACAACTGCTGGGAGGTATGGTATGCTCCTTTGTGCACCTCAGACGCTCCAACAGACAACACCATAAAAGATGTCTGATGCCGCCACAGAGTCAAATGTAGTAAAAAGAACATAGTTTCTGGTGAGGAATAAATGAAGAAACCTCATGATTTTCTGCCTGTTAGAAACTCTAAAATCCATAACAAGTTGCCCACCAGGTTTTTCAAAACAGCAGCAGACAGTGGAAGCTAATCTTAAAACAGATCATTTTCCACAGGTCCTGAAAACTTACATTTCTTAAAAACAGATTTCTGTTCATTGTAATTAATAGTAATAATAAAAAAAATGATTAAATATTGGTGGTGTTACTTATAGGCACAAATTTTGACAGCAAGGAAACCAAATATTTAGGCAGGACCCCTGATTTCACCCTGGGTCTCGAAACTTTTTACGCAGCCCTGCAGCAGAACCAGAAATATTTTATTGAAGAGCATGGAATGCAGCGGTAACGTCAATAATTCATCTTTCGGGGTTTATTTTAGTACCTTTGTGGTTCTACGTCATATCATGTCGTCTTGATTTATACTCAGTGCTCCAGTACACTTCCACTGCTCTTTCTATTTTGGGCTCTCATTATAAATTCATCCCATTGAGCAACGGAGATGAAAGACACGCAAAGTCTGGATTATGAAGCTTTATAGGGTTTAACAAAAATTACATAACCCTGTTTTCAGTCTGTTCACCACATTTGATCTGTGAGAGTAAGAAGGTTAAAGTCTTACATAAAAACCAAAGTGACAGAGAGGAGCAGTTTTTACAACTCTGACGAATCAAGACATAAATAAATAAATCTTTTTAAAAGCCACCATCACATGACCTATCTCACCGAATGGGTTAAAAAAAAGCATTTTTTTTGACCCCATGTACACAAATCACTGTGGATGTCAAAGTCAAACCAGGAAAACTCAAACTACCTGAAACAGGAAATGAGAAAACATTTAACTTCAAAATAAAGGCGAAAAATGATTATTTGTTCAAATTACTATTTTAAACTTTGCAGAGTATTAACATCAAAATAAAAATAAATATATATATATATATATATATATATATATATATATATATATA
>CAEGAE010034441.1:0-46573 GCA_903067095.1 Girardinus metallicus | reverse complement strand
ATATATATTTTAAGATGCAGGAGGGAGCATTTTTAAGATGCTCCCTCCTGACCTAATGCCTTTCTCACACAGACAAGAGCAAAGCAACTCCAGCTACCACCCAATGGGGTGGGGGCTCTTTGGTTCGGAGGTGGAAGGCCCACACATATGTGGAGCTGCGCTGTTTTGTGCGGTACACTGGACATTCAAAGGTGTTCTTAAGCTCCTGGTCCTCTGCAGGCACAGCTCTAACATACAGCACTGGCATGGCCGGGGTCAGCTCTCCAAGGAAGGCCTCAGAGATGATGCCCGATTCAATGTCCCAACGAGCCCCTAGGAGGAAAGACATAGGCATGTTCCTGCTCATCCCGACATACTGTAGGTCTAGTAAAGTATAATAAAAACATAACTGAAGACAGTGGTGGATATTTGTGGTTTATTGATTCTGACCTTCCATAAAGAGTCCGTGGATGTATGCTCCCTCTCTTGGAGGATGTCCAAAGTCCTCTTTCATCTTCTTTGTTACATCAACAGTTAGAGTCATTTTGTCCAGTGGCCACTGATTCTTGCGAGCAATACTCTGCAGGACAGCTGAAAAAGCACATCTCCACATATTATTTGTGTGAATTTTATAAAATATTTACTAGGTTTTTGACCTCTAACCGCCTGCTACTATTCCCCTCCACTTTCAGTTATAAAAATAAACATTCAAACTAATAAAATCATTGTTTAGGTTTCATAAATCCTAAATTCAAATGGTTCAAATTTCTACTCTAAGGTAGTATGTATTTCGCTTTTATCTCCTCAGACTTCACTTTTTCAACTACAACTCACACATCCACTTTCTTTTATATAGTATGTATGTACTGTTTTCCTTCAACATGGTTTAGCTTAGTTTTTGAATCTCCTTCAGTGCAGGTCCTTCAGCAGCTACGAGGTAAATTTGTTGTTAGTTAAAAAGCACTTTGAAATGCCTTGCTGCTGAAATGTGCTATACAAATAAAATTAGATTTTTTTTTTTAAACTCACCAGTAAGGAAAGATTGTGGGTTGAAGAGTCCTGACAGCCAAACAGCTGCAGGCAAAACAAAGTCTTGAGTCCAACTGTCCAATTCATGACAGCTGGTCATTAGATCATTTAACCTATAAAAAGTAACAAATTGTTTTGTAGTAAAATCACATAACCACCAGTGTCCTTATATATATGATGAAACATTGTAGTTTAAAAGATGGAGATAAAAATATACCACTGTGCAAGTGTTTTAGTTGAGGGATAAGCCAGTCTAGTCCAAGAATCTGGAACGAAATCATTGAACAACGCAGACTGTAGTCTCTCCATACTGGAGGAGATGGTGAGTTCTCCCTGCCGAAAAGTGAAAACCCTTTTCTAAAACATAGATATACAATTTGTATATAAACTGAAATGCTAGTGGGCAGTAAAGTGTACCTTCAAGCCAGCATCCAGCTCACTGAGGGACTTCTTAATTTCTGCTACCAGAAGATTCATGCGTTCACACTCCTGGAAGCACACTAAGACATAGGGGCTTCGCTCTGTTGTCTTTCCCATCATCTCTGAAACATTATATTCCTCAGGAAGCTTCTCCAGGATGTCTTCGATTATGGCCATAATCTGTAAAATGAAACCAAATTGGAAGGCACACATTACACAGTGCCTTGCAAACCTATTTATACCTCTTGAACATTTCACCGACCAAGATGTGGTCGTGAGACTGAAATGATAAGATAATGAAAAAGTATCCTCCCACTTAACTGCTATGCACCATTCTATCTTAGCCTATCATAAATAGAAATTCCCTAGATGTATGTGGTTGTATCATGACCAAAATGTAAAAACGTGCAGAGGACATTATTATGCTTGCATCTATGCAATCTCTGCAGTTTTTCATCAGAGTAAGTTTTGTGCTTCCTCACCTTCTCGTCTGTGTTCTCAGTGGCTTCGTCTCTTCTGAATGAGTCTTGGTGCTGCAGCTCCCACAGAGATCTGAACATGTTTTCTGAGGTGGCAGTAAGGCACTCCAGTTCGGCATTCTGATGGAGACCATACAACACAGGGTTCTCCGGGGGGAGGTTTTTATCGACATAAACATGGTAGCCTGCATAGTCTAAAAAAGGAGGAGCCAGAAATCCTGGACACAGGAAGAGTTCTGCTTCAAACTATGAAATTGACAAAAAAGAAGAAAATAGAAGAGTTCAGAATCAAATTGTGTTTTTAGAACTTAACATAGAGTGGATTTACAAACTGGACTGGAAAAATCTAAAAAACCTGCTTTGTTTTGGAAAAGGTGATCACTCAGTGGAGAAATAAAGAATAAGGACTACCAACTTTAGATTACAGCTGCCGACTTGAAGCATGCAATGCGATTACAGGTATATTACAACTGAAACTCTAAATGCAGTTCCGTTTTTCATCTCAAGAGGGCACTCTTTACTTGAACATCCATAGAAAGACATCTCAACTTTTTATATATTGGCACTGCTGCAATCAACATCACGAAGGTAAAAAAGAAATTCAAACAAATAAGTAGAAATATTTGCACGTTCCACAGTTTAAAGTAACAAAAAATGTGAAATTAAAAGCAAACTGTTTTGTGTAAACTGGAACACTACAGTACAAAAAAAAAAAAAAAAAAAAAAAAAACGGAAACCCCTGTTAGATCCAGTGTTTTAAAACATGATATCTCTGGCTTTTAGAGGTAGGTAGGTAGATAGGTAGGTAGGTAGATAGATTCCATACAACAACCCTTTATTTACTTGAAAGAATTATTGTATCAGGTCAACTCCAAGGCTAGCTTACCATATTAGGATTTATGAATTCTTGCAGATATGTCTTGCAGAGTCTTCTATCCCAGACATCAGTGATGTGCCCTCCATACATGATCTCTCCGAACAGATAGCGCAAGTCCTCCCAAGGCACCTGCATGGACTTTATCAGAGACATCAAAAGGAAAATGAAGAAAAAGGACATCAGAAGGTCCTCAAAGAAATAAAGAAAAAAATCTTAAATATTCTGACAACTGAAATATTTTGAACTTACTGCAAAAGCATTTATACATGCAGTCATGGTAAAAAGAAATAGTACGCTCTTTAGGGTGCATGGCTTTTGGGTCTACTTATTTTGAACACAGCAATGACCCATGCTTTTTCTTTTTTGGTTTAGCATGTAATGACAAGGAATCTGTGGCGTGTGCGGTTTTCTACGCTTTGACTTCACTTAGGGGAGATTCAAATAAACTTAGAACCCGTCTAACCCCAAATCATTTATACATTAAAACCTTGTAATAGTACTTGCATATTTATTTTTTAGGTATTCAATTAAACTTTGAAGGGTCAACTGCCCTATAATATCCTAACTAGGTACCTTCAGCGCACCTGGGGAAATACAACAAAAAAATGTTTCTTTACACAAACTGATGCGCTGTATGACAGCGCAGTCTCTGCCTCAGTGGGAGATTATGATCCCTGAGCGTGAAGGAGGAAGAAAAGAACATGCAATTCATAACAAATTACAAAAGCTGTAGGTTCAGTATCATTTGTACCTGTATTGTTTTGCAAATTGCTTCCTTCATCAGCTCTAATTGCAGTGATCACTTATGTAGCGTTGTGAACTGTCACATTGGCTGCATGTAATTACATTTAGGATAACGCTTCATTGCCCTCCTAATGAATCCTCTGTATACGCACATACAGGTTAGTGTTTGGTTAACGTAATGAAGGACATTCGTTTTTGGAGGGCAGAATACCTCGGAGATGTAATTGGTTATGACCGGAGTAATGGGAGTTCTAAGAGAAATACATTAGCAGTTGTGAGGAGAGCAAATCTGAAAGAATGGATTTTTTTGTCTTTGTGAAATAAAGCTAAATTATAGGTTGTGGGTTTGAAAAAAAGACAGTAATGAGCATTTTTACAAATACCACCGCAACAAAAGACTTTAAAGAAATAATTGGAGATGCTTCAGAGTAATTCAGCATCCTTGTCTGACATTATTGTCGTTAATAATACCATTATCCCTCTAAATTTGATCATTTAGGTAGTTGTAAAAACACATTAAAAGTTTTATAAAAAAAACAAAAAGAGATGAAAAAAATATTTTATCAGAGAATAATAAATACCTTTGAGTTGCCCTCCAGGTAGTTATATAAAATAAGGGCAGAGATGGTGAGGTCTCCTGTGCTGAAGGGGTAGTTGTGGTTCCACCCTTGCGAGCCAAATTTTCTGCGCTCTGTTATGCATGAATGGAAGAAACAGAGGGAGAACAACATGGAGTTGAACTCTTGCTCTCTAGAACACATATCCAAGGTATCCTGAGAAAGAAAAAAGAAAAAAACAGAAAAATAGTTGTCAGGGAATGCATGTCAAAACACACCTGACTGTAAAACTATTTTCAGCTCACCTGGCTGAAGTTGTTGAGGGCAGTGTGTAAACTGGGATTCATGCCAGATGGGGGTTCGTTTGTGATTTTGATGGCGTTCTCCAGCATGCCTCTGGGGATCACATGCTGCTTGGGGTTCTGTGCTGGTTCTGCAGTGATGAAGACCCGGTAGCTGGGATGTCCATCCACTGCCATTGTCTCCAGGAGTGCATCTAGCGAAGGGAGCCAGCGGACCACAAGGTGTACATTCTGAACAAAAAAAATATTAAAGAGGCTTTATTGCTAAAATTTACATTTTGTTAGGTCAAATTAGTTAGAAAAAAGATTTTCTGCACTCTAGACTTGTTTAAAAGCCCTCACCAGTTCTCTTAGTTCACAGCTTCTCTCTAAAGTAGCCATTTGTGGAGCTGATCTAGCCAATTAGGGATTTTATTGAACCAAATTGAGTTTATTTCCCTTGTTCCGGGGATGAGATGATATCATTAGTGGCAAAGGCGGCTCAGAGTGCAGTCTTGTGTTGCTACAGCTTCTGGTGCAAAGAGTAAAAGGAACTTGTACCTGTAAAATGACCCAATGTCCCTGTTTGGAGGCATTCCTGAGAACCCTCTCTGCTATCTCCTCTTGTCCCTGTCCCAGAGACACATTGTGTAAAGTTCCCCGGTCAATGGAAAATCCCAGCTTTAAACCTGCATTTAAAAATATATATATTTTACAGTGTACGTCTAAATTAAAAAGGACATACAAGTAACAAATAAGAAGTGTCGTACCTAGTTTCTCAACATCTCTAAGCGGATCCATTCCAGGTGAGAGAATGAAGAACACGTAGGTTGAAGGAGTGCTATCTTCAAATAATTTTTCAAATTCCAGTCTAGTGCTCTCTGCATATTTAGTTCCCATGCTTTCTTCAACAAATTTTCTATGAGAAAACATTAAGAGATGAATACCAATACTCAGATATTGAACATACATGTCCGCATTGCTTTGCAAAATTATTCATACCCCTTAAACTTTTTCAGTGTTCAAGTGTTTGAGCATATCTGTTCGGTAAAAGTTTATTTTTACACTTTTATAGACTAAAAGCGTTGTCCATTCTTTGAAAAACAGCTGAAGCTCCTATGGGAGAGTGAACATTTTTAAAATTTAATCAAATAGCGCCACATATTTTCCATTTGATTTAGGTCTTAATATTAATTAGGACATTCTAACACTTAACTTGGTTTGATTAAAATCACTACATTGTATCTTTGACTGTGCATTGAGAGTTGTTATCCAGCTGGGATGTTTCTATGCTCAGAATGAGTCACAAACAAGTGAACTGTAAAGTAACTGAGGAACTTTTGAAGGTAGCTGAAATGACTGTAGTTTATAAGAGTAAAGAGTAAAAAGGCCTAAAGCATATGCATGCCACACTTTTAAGATTTTTAAGCATTTGGAACTGTTGTATAATTTTTGTTCCATCACACAATTTTTGGTCTGTCATATAAAACTACATTTAAATTCACTGAAAATTTCACTTATAACATGAAAACATGAAAACGTTTCAGCAGTATCAATGTTTTTCCAAGTAAGGTTGTTAAATTTTGGTTAGTTATTTACTTCACTGCATAGGTTAGCCTATCAGGTCTGAGTGCTCTCAGAATGATGAGCTTCTGAAGGGAGCTCTTTTTCTTCCAGTCCAGAGGAAGCTTTTCATTCTCAGGACAACTGGATTCAACAATCTTCTTCCAGCGTTTTGCAGAGTTTTCCACATCTTTGTCAAGTCCACTGAATTCCTCCATTGCAGAGATTGTCTATATCAAAATACATGACATATTCACCTCACTCTGCAGTGCAGCACAGCATTTAGTAAAATCACAAAATGCAATTATTGTACCGTACCTTAATGGCCCCCCAGCTATGTGGAGAGAGGAATGACACAGCACTGAAGTTTGTAGTTTGCACGGGGAAATGAAGCAGGAACTCAAATTCCTGGGGATCAATCAAACCCTGAGAGAGGAGGATCTAAAGGGGAGAACCAGTTTTAATAGTCAGACTTACAATATGTGATTCTGATATGTTTTTAGTAATTAACAAACTTTAAAGAAATTCTCAAATGTTCTGAACTTTACAAGCTGAATAAGTGTCAGCAAACGTGAAAAAGCCAAGTGAAGGACAGCCTTCAAAGTTGGACAATTCCTACGAATAAAACGGTTGCCGCGGACACAGATAATTGCATTATGTTATAAGATCCAACCCCCTGTCAGAACCAACTCTCTGAACAGCAGCCACAGAGCAAAGCGTGAGAGATAATCAATAGCCACGTATGGTATTGCTGACTGCTTTTAATTGAAGTTAATGTGGGGGCAGAAAAGTACTTTGATTGATGAGAGTGACAGCAGGCTCCACCTTTGAGGGCGGACCTCGGTCCCTCACCTGGAAGGCAGTGTGTGACAAGAAGGTTAACTTGTCTCTCTCAAACAGGCCCTGGCTGGTATACAGGAATACAGAATAGGTGATGGCCTCAGTGAGGGTGCGCACCCTGGTCCTTACATCCTCATCCCATTGTGCATGCTCCATTGCTTTGTTAAACACCAGGTTAAAGCCCTGGAATAAAACCAAAGAAAACAAAATTATCATTAGCTACAGTCACTCACATAATTAAATGCTTGAACTTTTTCAGGTTGTCCATTACACCACAAACTTCAACAATTTCATTAAGGTTTTTGTGATAATCCAATACAAAGCACCAACGAAGCAATAAAGGAGAAAGAACCAGAAAAATGGTTTTCAAAATTTTTATTGTAATTTTATTGTCTTTAAAGTGTGATGTGAATTTCTGTTTACCTTGCCTGATTTTTTTTGCTGCTACTACAGCTAGCGGTTTTTGGGGGTGGTTTGTCTCTACTATCTTTGCACAGCTAAAGACAGCATTCCTGCCAAATTTCCTTGGCAAAATATTTCAAGCTCAGTAAAATTGGGTGGAAAGTATAAGTACACCTTATTATTAAGTTTTACCACAAAGTTTGAATTGGATTTAGATTAGACAGGTTTTCATATATCAGATGAGTCCCCGGCATGGTTTGTGTTAAACTACAAATGACCAACAGAAAGTAGTTCATAAATGCAAGAGGGCAAAAAAAAAATATTTTATGTACTGAATTCACATTTTTCAGTAAAATGTGGATTGAAAATATATCGATTCAAGTGAAATGAATAAAAAGTGTGTGTGTCAGTCTAGCACATAATATTTATTTGAAATGCATGGTTATCAGTATGGGTGTAATGTGACATAATATGAACAATTTCAAGGGGACATAAATACTTTTGCAAGGTGCAGTTAAAGCAAATTGATACTTAGTGAATCAATTGTAAAAACAAATGTTTTTACAAAAAAAGGTGTTTTGATGAGAAATTCAAGGTGTTATCCAGGCTAAAAGAGAAAAGGAAACATAAAGAAAAACAGAAAATTGGTGAAGAAAAAAAATGGAGTGTATTGTAAACATTGTTCCTGTGAGAGCGCTCCAAAGGTGAAAGTTTCACCTTGAGGGAAAACTGGTACATGGGGTTAATCTTGCTGAGGTCATTGATGAGAAAAAAGAGGAGTGCCGCTCTCTCAGCTGCTGGGCGGTATAGTTCTCGAGCCTCGTTGATCTTTGTCTCGTTCTCTCTGGCCTCCACCACCTGTGTGTTCCAATTGCACAAAATGAGCTATTAGGCTCTCAGTCATGCTCCAAAACTCTCCCATTACACATATGCCTAACTACACATCATTTACAGCTAATGCAATAAAATGAGCCACTTTCTGGACTATGACATTTAATATTACCTAAGCAACCAAAGAAAAAAAAATGCCACCAGAACCATTTTTGTGTAATAACTTTACCTTGGATTGAATGTGAGTTGCCATGTGCTTGGTGTTTTCAAGTTGCTCTACCAGAGAATTGTCGCTCAGAAAACCACCATCGGCTGCAGACAAGTGACTCAGTAGGTCATCTTCAAACTTCTTGAGCTCAATTTTGAAGTGGTTTTGCTGCATGGTTAGCTCCATCTTGGTAGATAAAATTTCAATTTCAAAGTTGTATTTATAAACTAAAAACTTTCATGAAGACAAAAAAAAAATGCTTCAAATCACCAACATCTAACCAGGTTTACCTTTAGACTTTCCAGGTCAGGTCTCTCGCTGGAGACTACCTGTCCTAGCAGCTGGTCCCCCAGGCCCTGAGGCGTCACCGTGAAGTTAATGAGGGTGGTCTCGGCCTGGAGCTCAGGAGGGAAGTGTGGATTGGCCAGCTTGGTGTGCAAAATGAGTTGAAAGTTCTTATTGTACTCGCATTCCTTGTCCCCAATAAGAATATACCTAAATAACAGAAAAATTAAAAAGGAAAATAATTATCTAGATGTTTGTGATATTGCGCTTAGTAAATTAAATGTACAAACTGAATAGAATAAAACACACACTATATTTTGAAAAATGCAATTACAGTACAAAGAGTGCATCTTAAAACTAGAAATTCATACTTATTTGATTACTTGTAAGTAAAATATGTTAAATATACAGCTGAAAAAGATTTGATATTCTGAGTGCTTATGCAATAAAGTAAACTTTTTTCCTGATTGTCGTGCAAAGACCGTGGGAGGGTTACATTCCCGAAGTTCACATTTTCTATTTAAACTTAATTGAATAGCCGTTTAGGGCTGGAACAATATTTTGTTTTACAAGTCTCCTGATACTACAATACCACAGTTTACAATACCACAGAATTACAGCTCTTTGGTCCCTTTGGTAAAAATACTTTAAAAATACATAATCAGCAATGCAATAAAAGACTAATAAAATAAGCAGAAACTAAAATTAACATCTCACCTTGGAAGAATTTGTAGGTTTCCCACCAATGCAGCTTAAATCTAACTTTATCTTATTCTTATTAACCCAATAATGTACATCATTTAATGTCGTATAAACTGATCCAACTGACAAAAATAAACTAAATTAAATAATAATTACACAAAAGCAAATTGCTTCAAACTCATAACATTGATGGCCCTCTAAACTAAGCCAATTTCGGCCTGCCACTTCGAAATGATACCAGTTTTGTTTGCATTATGTGCAAATATCCTTGCACAAATACAAAATATGATAACAACCCCAGCCAATACTTATCTACTCTTGTGTTTCAATTAAATTAGCAGTTGCTTGACGAACCTGGTGGCTTTTCCTTTATCTCTAATTGCCCCTTGGATGTCAGGCAAGGCCCCAATTTTTATGGCAAAAGATCCTCATGGTGTAGGTATGGTTCAACTCTATATCTTCACAAGCCAGAATTAATGTACTATTGATAGAACCATTACTCCACCAAATTAAAGTCCTTGCTGATGGATTGGCTTGTAGTCTTCCGTCAGCCATGAAAGGAATAATTAGTATTCATTACTTCACACTCTACAACATTCCAATTATTAATGAACTTCAGCTGTGGAGCACTACCAGATCCATCATGGCTGACCCAGCAGGTTGTATTAATCATCGACAGAAACAAGTGTGCGGGTCATCTACAAGGAATAAACTTATTATCAGATTTAGTGTGATAAATTGTTACGTCTGGACGGACAAGACTTCAAAAAAAGCTTAATGAATATCCACCAAAAAAACTCAATATTAATGCGTAGGCATGGAGGAGAGCACGAAGGTGTAAGCATTTCAGAGAAGCAGAAGATCATTATGTGGTATTTTCTATTCATGCTGTGGTGGTCTACACTATTTAATTTATTGTATTTCAGGAGAAGTGGTAACTATTTTACTTTTCTAGCAACAATTTCAGCCTAACTTAAATTTGTGATGACAAACTACAGCATTAAGAAATGCGTTTGGAGTCAGATTTGAACTCACATGGTTATTCTGCAAATTATTTTGGGATAGTGTAAATAATTTTATTATATGTAATAATAAATGTAATACCAAATAATAAACTCAACCCACTTTTGTTCTACTGTCTTTAATTTTAAGTCTGCCAAATTTCTTATGAGCCGTGTGGCTCCAGTTTATAAGATCATTGTTACAATCTGGTCTATTTTCATGCGCATATTGGTCTATGGTTTTAACAAATCAAGCTAACCAAATTTTTTACAACTATCTAACCAGGATTAAGGAACTTTTTCACTAACTATTGGACTCGCCAAGGTAGGTAGTCACTAACCCAGATCGGCAGAATTTTAAAGGGGTGAACAGGTTTCATGGGGTGAGGGACTTATGTTGTGGTAACTTAGGGTTTGTATGAGCAGCCAGCACCAGTCTTTAAAACTGCAGGTTTTATGAGTAGTGCTGACCTTGACGCTGTATAACATCCTTTGTTGTCCGGCACTGCTGGCTGTATTTTTAGTATGCAAATGCCTAATGCTAAATTACTTACTATCATTTGGTGAACAGAATTTCAATTTCAATATAAGATTGTTCATGAATTGTACCTGTACCTGAAGAAAATTTATATATGAGGACTCATTGGAGTGCTAACATATTCATAAGGAGATTACTGAAAGAATTTGGTAAAATGCTAGATGATGGAAGACTACTGATTCTAGTCTGTTACAATGAAGCTTTCTGTGAGAAACATAAGACCTCATACATAACCATGTTGATCCTCAATTCAGCGTTTACCCTGAATCTCATTTATTCAATATTCATCACACCTAAAAGAATGTAAACACACAAATATACATCTATCACCCATCTTGAGGGGGTCGATCAATAGCTTGACCTCAGGGGTTCAGAACACAAGCCGCAAATTCATTTATAATCTAAAGGGGGGCCATAATAATGCATTTAGTCATGTCTTACTGATGTTTTCTAGTCCCATTGTCTCAACTTTCTCGTATATTGACTTATTAAATGCACTGATTTCACTTTCTTTATCTCTAATGTTTCCCAGGACTGAAATGTTTCAGCACTAACCTTCCTCTTTTAACTGTTCTTTTTCCCAGAAGATTCTCCAAAACTGGGTCTACCTTTTCTGGGAGATTCTCTATCAAGACGGTTTCTCCACAGACAAGAGCTTGTTCAATAACTTCTATATACCTGCACCACAATAGAAAATCAGAAGTGACATGAATGTATAATATACTGTATTTTATATACTGTACATTGTTTCCTGAATTTAATTTTTTTTACCCTTTCTGTCCCAGTCGCACCATCCTGAGCTCTGGCTTCAGTCGGTTTCTGATCCACTTGATGGCCTGCTGCTGTGGATCAATGATGAGTGGCCAACGCTCACTGGTGGTCAGGATGGCTGCATTTTCAGTAGACATCCTATCATTTGGCAAGCCCTGGTTGTGCCAGGCTGCCACAGTGGCATCATCTGTAAGCATGAGGATCGGATCCAGGCCGTCTGTCAGGGGCACAGAGACCTGGAACAAAATCAGGGGACTGAGGTCACTTTGGTGGACTCTACTTCACATTGCTGGAGTTGTTTACAAAGCAAATATGTTTCTTCACAAACAAATGTAAAACTATATATATTGTATATATGAAACTGATTTTACCTTCTGTGACTGAAGGAAAGGTACCCAAGAATTTTTGAAAAGCTCCACACGATATTGGCACGTAAAATAACCCAAATATGATATGAAAGCTGAGGCGAGGAGGACGTCACCACAGAGAGTTTTTTGCTGTTTCTTGTACTGGATAATCGTTTGGGACCAGCGTTCCTTTTCTTCCTGTATGAGGTAAAAGAGATAGTTCAGAATTTTTGAAGTGGGGTTCTGTTAGGAGGTCATAAGTAACTAATATCTAAAGTGTAGTAGATAACTTTCCTAAAGTCTCCCTTTAATATAACTCCAGATCAGTTAAAACTTGAGGCTGAAGCTAAACACTAGCCTGAGAAGGGCCGAAATGTAAGCAAACTTCTACGCCTTATAACAGGTGTTAAACTCCAGTCCTTGATGGCCCGTGTCCTGCAACTTTTAGATGCGTCTTTGTGTTATCACACCTGAGTCCGTTAATTAGATCATTATTCTGTAAAAGTGGACTTTATGAGAAGGTAATTCAGTCATTTCTTAAGGTATGTTGGACTTGGGACACATCGAATAATTACAGGACATCAGCCTTCAAGAACTGATGTGGTCTCTAAAACATCATAGAGGGTTATGCAAAAGTTATTTTGTAAATTTACATGCCATTGTCACATTTGCTCTGGGAAGGTGCTTGCATTGAAAAATTACTATTTTGTCAGAAAATATAGGTCAGATATGTCACACCACGTGTCTATTATTTTAATCTGTGATGTACATGTTATGTTAATGACTTGTTACAAAGTCTTTTTTTTCTCTTTGGTAGTTAATCTCAGTAGAAACACAACTCACTTCCGTTCTGAGTGTGCTTTTCATACACGAAGATCAATGGTCGCATTCTGTCCTCAACTTCCAAGTGTAATCATCAGTTCCGGTAAAAATATAATCCTGGTGCAATGTAAACGAAGGTTTAAAATGTACTAAAGTAGAACTTCATCAGCTGCTCTGTCACTTTCCTTCCCATTTGATTGGTGGTGTGTTATATGAGGGAGGAAATGTACTTCAGTCTGGGTCCCTACTGGATTCCAGGGGTCTGCTACCTGCGGCTCTGGAGCCACAAACCAGTCTTCCTTGACTATTCATGATTTCTATTAAATACTGTAGCACTGTGTTTCAAAATACAAACGCAATCTAACAGAACAATGTGTTTTGCAGATTTCATAGGTGTGTTGATGCAATATTTGCATATTTTCGTATCAGACAACACATATTTTATTACCTTTTAGTCTCACTTCAAAAACTGTGAACTACAGTATGACTTTGAAACTATTTCAATGTTTGTATATAAAATTTAAAGTGAAAAAACAGCAGCACTTGGCTTTATCTGTTGCTCAAACTAAGAAGATTTCAAAATGCATCCAGAATTGAATGCATCAAACTGCAAATCACTGAATAATATCTTACAAATTTTGTGTGGCGATTCTCTCTGCATCAGTTCAGCATTTATTTAAACCTTCAATACTGTGACTGTGATGGCCTGCAGCAATAAATCAAGCATGGCATTTTCTTACAAGGGGCTGTGGATCTAGAATATGTCACATAATAAATTCTCAGACAGTTAAAAATCACTATAATTTTACTCTAATGTATTATGGATCGCCTGTAATATCACTCAGTCTGTGGTGAGACATTGTTAATTTCCAACAGCTGTTGAGGCTTTCAGGTAAGTTAATGATTAAATATAGATGGTCTGATTTATTAGTCTGAACACTATTGCTTCCAGGTCAATGCAATGAAGACAAAACATTTATCTTGATATGCTTAAAAGCCAAGATGTTCCAATGCAAACTACATTTATTCTGTGGAATAAGAAAGTCAAACTTGTAAAATAGCCACTAAAATCACCATCTGTTATTTCACATTAACACAAAGGTTTTCAGAAAAAGAACATGAACAGAACAAGTAAAGATTTATATAGGATTTGTATAATGTGCAGAGTCATAGCTTACAACTTTCTATTCACAGTTTATCAAAACAAATCTGTGGAATACATTTTCTGTCCACACAAAATCTGCTCAATGTTCAGAAAAAGGGTTATTTGTTTAGCCTTTTAGCCATTTCTCCCCCATTCTCCATTTTGGAAAATGCTCAAATAGCCAGTTGCTTGGTTCAACCATGCGTTTTCTCTGGACCAGCCCACTCTAACTATCTCACATGTCCACAGTATGCTGCTGGACCAGGCTGTAAAATCTTCCTCTGCCTGTTCTGCTCATGCAACTGTCAAGGCTTCCTGCCAGGACATCACAACTTTCAGTCCAGATTACTAATGCAATTTGATTACCAGCATGCCCCCCAGTCAAATCTCAGTTAATCTGATGCCAGTTTTAGGTTCAATGGCATGACCAAACTCCTAAGTGTCACATTGTTTACCACTAGGCCTTTGACGAGTCGGTTGGCCAGCTCTACAGTCTGGGTGGTTCGTGTCACCTCCTCCTGACAACTGATTTTCTCAGCTGTAGCTCTTTCAAACTGAGCTGTTAAGCTTTGGAGATTGGCATCAAGATCCTAGGGGAAAAAAAGCAAATCCTGCACATGAGATACTACTTATAAGTACTTTTGTACTAATCTGCATTTCAATAAAAATAGAGATTTTCAGCCACAAAATGTAATTGATAAAGAAGCATGAAACGGTGGCCACTCTCTAAGTAGTCTAACGGTATGAAGGTTCGCTGTTACAAGTTCTTAACATTTTGACATATGAATCTAAGATTATCATTTAGCAGGTACATAAATTTCATTACTAAAATTAATTAAGTTTTTGATAATATTCCTATTCAATGAGAAGTGCTTGTGATTAAGTATGCCATAAACACTCACCCCCAATTTTTTTTGAAGTACCAGTAGTTTGGATGTTTCCATTTCCAGCTCTGCATTAGCTTGTGACAATGCAGAGCGTTTTGGGATAACCTCACAATAAATCTAAACAGAAAAAAATAATAATTTATTCCAGAATGATTCTTCCAATTTAATAATTTTAAAATATTCTAAGGCCATGTCAAACCTCATAGTATCTGACAATATTAATAGTCCAAGCACAAAGTCCAGCTGCCGCTGTAGATTTGGTCCAAACTAGATCAGGGTGGAAGTCTGGCTTTCTCAAATACTGTTGCTTCACCACAGTCAGGCAGGACTCAGGAATGTGCTCTTTGTCATATGAGACCAGGGCATGTAGAAAATCGTCCACCTGATGAATAAAAAAGGAGAATTAAATCAGTTTCCAAAGTTTAATGCAAAAATTGGAGATAAGACACGTATATGTTTATAAAATATTAACACATTTTAATCGGCAAAAGGCCAGTCAAACCATGTTGTTCATTTATGTGTCCACTAACTTACCATGTGTGTAATGTTTGTGTGTCTATAATTAATTTTTAAACACGCTTACAGAAACTGCAGTCATATGCAGAGAAGCAGTTTAACACACTAGTTCCACTACTGGATGTGTAAGCGTAATAATAGAGCCATCGAGCTACAATGTGAGCTTTGGAGAGCTGTTGGGCTGCACCTGGGTCAAGGACCTTTCATGAATTAGACTGACATTAATCAGGATGATGCGATTGAAATTGTCACTGCATAACCTTGCCCATGAAGGCCCGCGCCGCCTTCCAGCTCCGATCCTTAGGTACGCGGCCATGAGGGGCCAGCAAGACCATGACAGCGGCTGCAACATTGGTTACTGCTGCTGGAGGGTTTGGAAAGGCCTTCAGCTCAGTAAGATTAACCTACAAAAACAAATGACTGATATTCAGAAATCTGTTAAAAAAATAATAAAACATTCTATTGTATTTTAAGTACTGAGGATGTGGTGGAACCTTATTGAGGGTGTTTAGAGCTTCCACTGCAGCTGTCAGCGAGGGCTCTGCTTTAATGAGGTCATTTTCACAATCCTTCCGTTTGACAGCAATTTCTGCCTGCATGACAGCAACCTGTGCAAAAGTAATTATTACAACTAAATGATAACCTGTATGGTGAACAGCATATATGATGCCAAAAAAGTGTATAAACCAACACATAAGAGGTTGTCTAACCTTTTGAGCTTCCACATCTGCTGCCTCTCTCTTCTTGCTTACTTTCTCTGTTTGCAACCCAATTTTTGTTAAAAGGGCTCCAATATTTTCATTTTTTAATGTAAGCTGAGACTCTTGCGATGCTAATTTTGCTTTCAGATTATCAACCTAAAACCAAAAAGAAATGACATGTATGAGATTAATATAATAAAGCAATATCGCTTTTTAAATGCCAAAATGAGCCAATGAGAGGACAAGTTGAAGAGACCAGACCTGTGCAGCAGTGCTTTGGAGTTTCTGAAGGCCATTGTCAAGTCGGTTCATTTTGTGCTGAAGCTGAGCCCGGCTTTTCCCCAGAAGGTTTCTGTACAAGGTGATTTGCTGGAGAAAGCTCTTGGGGGTGGTGTAATTGTACCTCTTCTCATTTCGCAGGTATTTTTCACTTGCCTGGTTGACACTGTTGTGAACGTAGGCCATGAAAAGACTGATGGATTCCTGGACAGCAGGCTATAAAAATAAGTGGGGTTGAGGGGAGAACGGGGTGAGCTGGATTAAGTGGGGTTTAACATCCCCAACCTGATGGGCACTGAAATATTATCTTCATAAACTTTGAATTCATCTACAAGTTCTGCCATCTTACTTGGCTGGCCCTGACTTACTCAATCTGAAATTTAGGTGCACCCAGCAGGAATGATTGGGCTTTGAGACCTCTGTGAAAATAATGTGTTTAAAGCCCTGACATGCTGCTTGTAAAACATGCACACTGTTTACATTATATCTGCTCCCCTCCAACTTTCTAAACAGCTGTGGTACCACATTTCAACTATGTATTCATGATGCACGTCCCCTATTAATCACACAGTTAGCAATCAATTAAAGCTAAAACAAATGAGAAGAGAATATGAAGATCAAACCTAACCATAACTCACAAAAAGCCATTGTTAATGATCATAGATCTGTGAGATGAGAAAATCATTATTAATTAAGATCTGACATAATGCGTTTTGATAAAGCATGGTGGGTAGCTTTAAGATGCGAAACAAGCTCATTGATTGGCCTCGTATAACAAATATTATGTATTTCTAACTTTTAATAAATGACTACTACATTTCTTAGACCCCTGCCTCCTAAACAAGATAAACAATCATTTATGACTTTTGTTTCAATGTTTTATACATTAGCTTGTAGCAGCATTATAAATAAACTCAATCTCATTTATATCAACGCAAACCTCTAAGCACCCAACTCCTTTAGACTTTAGCTAAAGCAACCTTGTTATCAGTTCAGCCAATCAGCTCACTGTCTAAACAACAACCATTGGACAGTTTTATGTTTTAGTTGATGCTGTTGTGTTTACAATTAAAAATTTCTTTTAACCTAAAAGTGCAACAATGTCTGAGCACTACAACTGCTATAAACGTCATCATCACTCCTGAATATGACCATCCACACACAGATGTACACACAAACAGGGAAAGTTCACCGTCTGGCACATGTTCACCCATGTAATGAGACTTCCTGGTTGTGACAGCTGCGCCACCTTAGGTCGTTATGTGCTTAATCAGTCTTCTCTCATTAACATAAATGACTATGGGTTGTGATCGTTACGCTGCTATGATGGAAAACAATGATATCCCTACGCTTACTGTGAGTCTCTGGGCATGTGTTCGGCAATTTGTCAGTACCTTGCTGCAGGACTAATGATGAAAGATCCATGGAAAACTTAATTCAGCTGTGCTGCAATAATTAGAAAATGTTCATTGAAGTCTAAACCAGCCCTAAGTGTCAAAGTGCATGATAAACCTTGGCAAAATACCATATTGTCTGTCTCCAGTGCCTTGCAAGATGATGACACTTTTTCACATTTTGTTATTTTTGGCGATTTTAATTGATGGACAAATACAGTGTACTGTAGTAGATAATTGTGAAGCGGAAAGAAAAACATGCATGACTTTCGAGTTTTTATTAAACAAATGAAAATCCGTGTAGCATGTGGTATAGAGGTAGAAATGTCACACTAACATTTAAAACAAGATTAAGATAACAAGCAATATCCCAAACTTTGGGGATCTCACAGAATACTTTTCAATGCAATATCCAAAAGAGGAATGAGCATGTCCAAACTGCAAATCACTCACTGTATGCCCTAAACTTAAATGACCAGCAATGAGATTACAAATCAGACAAGAAGACAAGAGGCCAAGTTATGTAGGAAACAAAACAAACATGTCAAAGAACATTTTGTCAAAGAACATTTTGGTGTACATGCACCATTCTATGAGTGGCTGAGATTCTAATTCTGCAGGACACACCGTCGCAAGATAAAAGACATTTTGATACAGGGTCAGTTTTCTTAAAGAAAATCTGTTCTTTAAGAAAACTGCTGAATCTGCTGAAAAAGACAAAGAGACTGTGGGGGTAGAAGTTTACCTTCCAGCAGAACAATGACACTAAATATACCGCCAAAATTACAATCCAGTGGCTTAGATCAAAGTACATGTATGAATAAGAGTGAACAACACAAAAAAGTAAACCTAAATCTGTTACAAAAGTTTTAGCTAGGCCTTCAATTTGAAGTTTACTCAACCTATTCACCCAACCTGGCAGAGTTTGAGCTCGAAAGAAGAATTAGCAAAAATATCAACTTGTAGATGTGAAAATCTCAAAGGAACATACTACACAAGACTCACGGATGTAACTGCAGCAAAAACTGCCTCATTAAAGAAGTTACTTAAGGAGTCTACAAACAATGCAACCTTAGTTTTTAGATTTTGGTTTGAAAAATAAATAGAAAATCATATATCATTTTATTTTACTTTGGGTTCATCAATTGCATAAAATCCAAAGAAATGATAAAACTAAAAACATCAAACAAATGTTAAAATTTATGTTTTATAATTTATTACATAATGAAAATTATATTTTCTAAAATAATTTAATTCCTAATTTAAATTAGGCTAAATGATGGTGATATTAGATTCATGTAATCACTCAACAGGCTTACCTCAATTCCATCAATTTCATTGATGAACCTGTAGCTCACCGACTGCAGAGCCTCAGTTGTCCAAGGATGAAACCAGTCGATGGTTGTACAGTTAATGAGAGCCGGGAACCGACGAGCCCTGACACGCAGGGAATTGCCAACAGGAGACATACACAATACTACCTGCAAGCAAAAATCCAAAATTCTGAAAATGTGTTTTACCAAGTTCCTATATGAAATATATAATGTGAATTACAGTAGATACAGAAATCAAAATGAGTTATGTACAAGTGAGGTAATGCCCCTACTCTCAAATACTACAAGCAAGCTGTTGGTGTAAAAAAAAAAAGAAAAAACCTTGATGGATGTTTTACATGTAAATTGAAAGCCATTTCATCCTTTTTTCATCTAATTTATCTAGTTTTCTGTATTTATTTTACACAGACTCTCAAAGTATATTTTGCAATAGCTTTACTATTAATTTTCCTGGCTACAAACAGTCCTTGCAAGCAGAAGACATTTTAATGCATTGTTTTGAATTGCAGTGTCTTTTTAACTGTTTGGAAAAGTTCTTAAAGATTTTCTTAATTCTTAAACATCACTTATAAAGCACTATTAAAGACACCGTAATTTATATTCAGAATATCTTCACCGTGAGTTGTTGTTGCACTCTGTGTGTAAAGAATCTCCAGCAGTTCTCCTTGTCATCCAGCAGTCCGAGGCTGCGCACCTCTCTTCTCACACTTGACACAATGTGTTCAATCTCCTCCTCACAGAAGATCTCTGGACTTTCACCTAAATAGAAAAAAACTATAATGACAAACTGAAGAGTTCTGGCAATTATGATTATTTAGTTCCTATTTTAGAAAGAAAAATTAGAAAGACAGAATATATCTGCTATTAAAACTGCACAAATGGCATGGATTTTGAATCTGACCTGATGCCAGTATGTTATTAACAATGACCAGAAACCGGTCATCAGGTATCTGTGCATCTGTCAGAAGCAAAGTCACGCGATGATTCTTTACTCCAGCTTTTATTAATAACCCAGCAAGGTCCGTCTGGAAAAGAAAGGGAAATAAAGCCAAACTTCAGAAGGAAAGGTTGTGATTATCAAACAAATGTGAGGTCCACTGGAAAATTCAGGCTGTTCAATAACCCACTGGATAAAGTATGGATTCCATTTTTAAGTAATTAATGCTTAAAATGAAACATGTAAAGCATTAGTGAAACACTTGAAAGTGGCTTCTAATTGTATCTGACAAACATTTCTTGCTTCACTGAAGAAGTTGACTAACAATAAATTGCAGTATCAACCTGAAGCTGAGCAAAAAGAGTTAAATCAATAAGTTGCAGTAAGAAAATAGAGCAGGGACTTTAATAAAACTTTTATTCAAGTAGTTTAATTATCAGTTGCATCTGCAAACCAGGGCAAAAAAAAAAAACGCATTTAAAGAATAATAGACATTTACATTGAGGTCCTGTATGCTATAACCCTTTCTCGGTGTGATTTGGAAGACTTCCACAGAAGACATGTAGGAAGCGAGGCGAGTCAGACTCTGCTTTCCGCTTCCCCCCACTCCCACCAGTAGGCCATGACTCCTCGGAGCCTCCAGGATACGGCTGACGCGACAACTGGTGACAACATAATCTTTTTTAAGTCATGTTATACCACATTTATTATTTACTACTATTACTTATTATTTCTATTATCATCCAATCATGTTTTATCAAGCTCATTATATTAATCACACATAATGTAATAATAATAATAAGTCAAATGATGCTTACACATGTTGTATGGCATCTTCAAACAGCACAAGGTTCATAGTTGGATAGAGCTCATTGTAGCTTTTCAAGGCCTCAGTAAGGATGGTCCTGAGCACAGACCAGTCATTGAAAGGGGCATAGGAATGACCTCTGTCCATGTTGGCAAAGTGGCAATAGAGTAGGGTCTGTTTGTCCACTTTTATATCTTCCAGTCCCTGGAGAAGGACAGAGGTGTAGTTTTTCCTGTAATGATTGCAATCTGTAGGTAAAGAACTGAAGTTTATCATTTTCATCTTAATATGAATTGCACCTCAAAGCATTCATGCACAGTCTCCATTTGGATCTTCTGGAAAAGCTGCAGGTCCTTCATGTCTACCAGTCTGTCTGAATACACTCTGCAGGACTCGTGCAGCCACAATGCCACCAGGTCAGTGCTGTCCCTCATGGTCTGTGGACCAGCTAAAAGGATACCCTAAATAACAAGAATAATCATATACATATGTTATGAAAAATTTTTAAGCCAAGCATAATCTCAGCTTACTATACACACTACCTGAAAGACGTTTGACATGTCTCGAAGATTAAATATGTAGTGAAACTTGATTGCTGTGGGAACAAAACTCTGAACCATCTTGTCATGAAGAGTCATGAGAGCTCGAACAATAACAGCAGCAGTTTTCTGGACCGACTGACTGAAAGCTCTTTGTTTTAAATGCCCACACAAGATCTGACCATAGATTGATGCCCGAGACTCTGGTGAAGGGAAGTTTACTGCAAACACTGAGAAATGTCTCTGTTGAGAACAAAAATATAGAGGAAATGAACATAACATTATCTGGTCATAATACATGTCAAATTATCACTGTAATAAATTCTCAAATTACCAAAGGAAAACTGCTTTCTTAAGGAGATCCTTCTTAAAAAAGTAATTTTACTCTAAAAAGAACTTTTACTAGGATAAATAAAATATACATACATGTATCTTTAGCAAGAACATATGTAAAAGAATCTAAAAAAAGAATGTTGATTAATTTAAATGAAATTGTTACAGTTGATTCTGGAATAGCATCAAATCTTGGAACTTATATCTTTTACCTTTTTCTCAGTTTCTTTTTGTCTTCGTTTTATTTTTGTTGTTCAAAATTTTAACTTAATTTAAACATGTAGTGTTTAAATATATGCTTTAAAATAAGATATATAGGACGTCTTTATGCTATCTCAAGCTCATAGAATAATTATAACCAAAATTATTTTCATACTTCACTAATCACATATTTTATAAATTTAAAAAAGTTCTACTCTGGTCATTGCTAATTCTGTCCTGTCAACAATATTGAAATTCTGATAACACTTCTGATAAAAACACATGTATTATCTTTGTATTGACTCACTACTCTTTCTGAATCCACAAACTCTCAAAAGCCTTTCTTTATGTATAGAGCAGGCTTTTTTGGACATTACAAAACACATTTGTACTGAAATCTAAAATAAAGATCAGTGCACAGTAAGGAGTTGTTTTATTTTTAAATATACCTGTAACCTGGGGTTGATGATGAAGCTCCCAGCTGTTGGATTCATGCATGCGACATACTGGGTATTTTGGACTTCTTTTAAAGTCAGTTTCTGTCTGCAATACCTACAAAGACCATGAAGAAACAATATTGTGCATTATACATATTTGCAATTTAAGTACATACCGTAATGCTAACTTTCCATGTTATAAATAACATGTTGCTGTTATTACCGGTATGTCAATTTTGCAAGAAGTTACTGCTAGAGGTTATTAAGTCTGTCAACAGAAGGTTTGTGGAAAAACTTCTTAAACACTTTGACTTGTTATATGGGTTTTACAAGGTTATATCTGAAATAACGTGCAGTTGTGGGAGTGTTTTCTCACCAATGTCCAAAATCCAGATGCTGACGTATAAGAGCATGAGGCTGCACTGTTCCATAGCTATCAACAGCTGGTATGTTCATGTCATCTATAAAATAGACCAGCCTCCTGTTGCCTACAGGTGAGTAGGTTCTTCCTGCTCTTTTCTCTAATGGTTGCTCTAAAATCTCTACAAAAAAGTAACAATGGGAGTAAAA
This sequence comes from Girardinus metallicus, assembly GCA_903067095.1. Taxonomy (NCBI): domain Eukaryota; kingdom Metazoa; phylum Chordata; class Actinopteri; order Cyprinodontiformes; family Poeciliidae; genus Girardinus; species Girardinus metallicus. The sequence continues at coordinate 23,817 of CAEGAE010034441.1, read as the reverse complement.
CACAGCTTAGAAATAACATGCACATTGTCCTGCAAAGAAATTACTTGAACTTTGACATTCTGTCTCTCATGTTACAACATACATACATCATATTACACAACTAAATAAAAACCACCAGAGACCATTGTCTTAAAAAGTTAGCTGTGAAGGCTCTGAAGTATGTTACAGGCATCATCAAGACCACAAAACACATTGGACAGGCCAGAGATGGAAATGTTACTGGCACAACAGCAAACTTACAATGAAAGTGACATCTACCTAAACTGACAGGCCTGGGAAAGGAGAGTATTAGTCAGAGAAGCAGCCAAAAGGCCAAAAGCATCTCTGAAAGAGTTACAGAGTTCCAACTGGTAGCATCTGTTAACAAAGGCCAACTATTAGTCATGAATCTAGAAGGGTGACCTTAAAAATGCTCTTTTTGAAAGAAAGCAAGAAGAAGTCTTGCTTGCACTGTGGCACAAGTCATGTGGTAGACACAGCCAGAGATGACACCAAATTTAAACTTTTTGAGCCAATATGATATAAAATCTGCATTGCATAAAGCTAATACTGCACATCACCATTCCAAATGTGAAACATGCAAGTAAAGGCATCATATCGTAGAAAGACATTTTTGCACTCTCACCAGGAAAGCTAGTCAGAGTTGATGGAAATATAAATGGAGGTGAGTACATGGCAATCCTGAAACAAATCCTGTTAGAAGAGCTTAGTTTTAGCGGAGCTGTTAGAAGACCACAAGCTTAGAATAATGCCCAAAAAACATACTACTCAAATTTACACTTTACAATTACAATTGTTGGTCTATCTCATATAATCCTAATGAAATACACTGGAGCTGCTGTTAGAAATGTTACAAATAAAGGTAATAGGTTAGAAACACTTTTACAATACACAAGACGTAGGAGATTTGTAAGGGAACAATCCTAGAGACTGAAGTTGTCCACATATTCACCCTCTCAAAATCTAATCATTGCCACCAGATGGTGCTACAGTGTACTTGATGTGCTACTGTGCGCTAAGACAAATCAAAAACCCACTCACCTTGCAACATGAGGGAGGTGGTGTAGTAGTTGAAGGGTACTTTTGAGGTTGTGTAACTCTCTGACAGAGTGTCTAACTTGTTTCTGACAAGTGCAGTCTTTCCCACTCCAGCATTCCCCACAAGCATCACCGGCTGCCTCCTCTCCAGCAACAAGTCCATGAAGTAGCTAAGACGCATGGTCTCTGCTGTGTGCACCACAACAGCCTGCAATCACGGGAACAGCAGGAAGATGGAGAACAGAAACATACATGGTTATTATGGCTTTCTTTGAGTGTGATTTATTGACAGACATGTGTTCAGTGAATTGTATGTGATTTATAATTTCTTGGATTTCCCCAGAACACCACAACTATTCTGTCATAATAGCATCATTTGCTCAGAACAAAACCCCGCTAATTACGGCTCAGCAAGAGCCTTTGGAACGCAGGCAGCTGTACGCAGGAGCATAAAGAAACACAAAGGAGCGTGGGTGATAGCTCGAGTCTTGTTGCTCATGCCTTCACCCCCACACGCTCCGGTACAGGGAGTGGTAGATGGTAATCAGACTCAGTGGCAAGCCTATCATCCATTCCAGCACCCCTGCCATAACCCCATGATGTGACTTTACCCTCTCTTATTATGTTCATTGAAGCATACAAACATTTTTAATATGCCGACATTGTTCATTTTTGGTTATTTTGCCTCTTGTGATTGTGATTATTTGTCAAACACTTTTCAGAAGTTTGCTTTTATTGCTCAGTATTCTACTCCTCATAACTTGCAGGAGTTTTTACCTGTAATGGTGTGTGCTTTTCCACTTCAAAGCTTGGTACAATATCACTCCAGGGCAGAAAGCGCTTGATCTGGTGGTCAAGGTAGTAGTCAAAAACTGTCCCTTGTGTGGGGAACTTAACTGTCCTCATTTCTTTGGTCCACCACTGACTGAACTTCACCTGGTAATCATGCAGCTGAACAAGCATAAAAAACAGACAAAAACAAATGCACATTAATTTATTGGACTCACTTAATTGGCTCACAGTTTAACTAGATCATCTTCAGAACTTTTCCATTATGGAATAAAGCAATTCATGTAGTTTGCCTTGATTACTTGTTGACATTAATTGATTTAAGTCTGTTTTCAATTGTCCAAGCATGACACAAGTAACAAACACAATATCTCAGAAAAAATACCTTGTTTAATGTAGATTAACAAAAGGACACAAAATTAATTTGCTTTTTTTGTGACGAAGCAGTTATAACCCAAGACACTCAATTTAATATCCCAGGGTTGATCCAGATATTTTACAGGGTCTGCTGTGATTTATTTCATATTTTCTCTGACATACCAATTTTCTCTAGCAATTATGTGGACGTGTTAAACAGGTCTTTTTCTTCAAATGTATTAAACAAAATATTGATGTTTTGGGAAAATAAAATTAAATGTATTACATTAAATTCAAAGAATACAGATAACCCTTTCATGCATAGTGGTCACTACCATGGACAGCTATCTAAAAGCCATTTTCTTGTGCTTCTTGTGGATTTTTATGTTATAAATGCACACAAAGCACTGAAGTGGACACTAATACATCATAAAATACACTATCAACTATTGGCCATCAGCTGCAAATGGAAGAAATTAATTTTGTTAAATCCAATATGGCCGACAGACAAAAAAGCATGCCAACAGACCCTCCTTCTACTGTAGACGACTTGCAGGTAAAAAAAAATATTGTGACAGATAACCCCTAAAGAACAATACTACTGATGTATTTTTCAAATAACAACTTTGTATTTGGAGAAAATTACAATTGATCACCTAAAAAAATGAAACATATATATTTTTTTTTACAAAAAAATTTTTCCTACTTTTTTTATGCCTTAAGAAAATCTAAAAAAAATTGGAAAAAAATCCTGACACAAAGGATCATAATTTATGCATGAAAGGGTTAATAAAAGCTAAAACTCTGCTGGGGTTTTCAGTGTGAGCTCACTGAATTTACCAGTGTTGTTTAACTCCAGTTATTGGTCAGCTTTGTCCAATCTGTACTTTCAAAGCTATCTTGGTAAATAACTGTACTACCTTCCAAAGCCTGAAGAAGTCTAAAGTATGAGTACTTCCAATTAGGCAAAGAAAAATGTGGGTTTGTGCACTCTGCGTACCATAGCAACACAAATGTGGTGAACATCTAAAAGGACGACAGCCATAATCAATGATGAGGCGACAAAAAAGATCAAGTGATAGGAAGTCTTGTAAACAGCTTTCTATATAATTAGACACACTTGTCTGCTTCATCTTCACTTAGTTTGATTAATGCAGTGACAGCAGTTTGGTTGGTTAATATTCCCCTCAGTTATTTTTTATAACGATTCTCTTATTTGACAACACCTGAAACAAAGTAAACATTGTATTTGGCTAATTTACTTCACAAGGCAAATGACTTATGAATTACACTCTTAGCTGAATATGACACTTTCATCATGAATTGTAGGCCAATTTGGGTCAAATTTCTAAACGCTCAAGTATTTCCTTAAATAATTCAAAACTAATGAGTCACCTGATCTTTATAGAGGGCTCCTCCAAAAGCCCAGATGCAAGCAAAGGTGAAATATGTCTCATAGATTTCACGAGGAGACTCAGCAGAAATATTTTCTGCAGTTAAAAGGCAGTCGAGCAAAGTGCACAGTGTCTGAATGAAGAGATAAATAATAGTAACATGTCAGTTTTATGACAGTGAAGATTTACAAACAACAATAAATATACAGATAAATATAGATATTCACTTATACAGTAAATATGTTTGTTTGATATTTACCTGTATCATAGAGTTCTCTGGGATAGGAGTTATGGTTTTAAAACTGTTTTTCATCTGCTCAAGACAACGAGGAACATATTTATCAAATAGTATCATCAGGTGAGCACGTTCCGTCTGCCGTTCCCGTCTATCAATCCAGCTTGTAACGTACCTGAGCAACAATGCGATTTGCATGCTGTAAGCTAAAATTAACATTACGCTACAAACAGATTAAACTTCAGGTGGATATTAAGATAATAGAAATGTGCAACTCACGGGTTCCAGCCCAAGTCCTGTTGGTTAACATAAAGAATTCCTGCTCTAGACACTGTAGCAGGTGTAGCCATCTTAAGATGACTGATTTCAAATACAAGCCTCATGGAAAGTGTGAGAGGCACACGCTCATTACTGGCTAGAGTCAGGACCTAAAAGATTTTCCAAATCATTACACTTTAAAATGTGACATTTGAGGCCCTAAGCAATGTGTACAAAAAATAGACACATATCTTTTCAGTCTACATTGCTATCTTAAAGTATTTGTTTTCAATGAAAAAAAAATATAAATAAATAAAAAAAATAACACCGAAAACATTCATCGCTCTGACAAGAGGCTGAAAAGTACTTAAGCTCCAGGAAGTGATGACTGAAGGAGGAAGAAACATCTTCTTCCTGTACACACCACCTTGGTTGCAATGAGTTGTATAATAGTGTATGTGTGAACAGGAGGGAGGTACCTTGTTGTCATCCATCACTGTGTTGAGAGATTCAATCCACATTGGATCAATGTCTCCATCCAACACAATCCACTTAGGCCCATGGTGGGAGAAGTTTGCCTGCTGCCGCATCAGTGATGAAAGCAAACCTTGCACAGATATTGAAGGAACCAAAAAAAAAGAATGGAAAGAGTAAGCAAGGTTTTCACATATAAGTAAAACACTTCTGTCCCAATTTTGTTGCCCACATTAAAGACGTGGGTCGAATAAAAATGCTGCAAAGTTCAAATCTCCGTCCCCATTTTACTTTTTACTCCTTATTTTGATGCATGTTAGTGTAACAGAACTACAAAGACCAAGGTATTTTACATACAACACCCTCATTAGCTATTGGCACACATAGCAAGAATTATTAAAAAGTCTACAAAAATGTGCTTTTTTTTTGCAATAGCACTCTCACTCATAGTTTTTCTTAATCTACACATGAGTTTTGTCAATTTTTTAGTGGGGAAGGAAAAAAAAAGGGTAATTAATTTCATCAAAATCTCTTGTTTGTTAGTCCATAACATTTAACAATCCCTGCAACATGAATGTAACTGGTGATTTTTTTAATTCAGACAATAATTTGTTTAGAAAGTTTAAATTAGAAATGTATAACTTATTTTCTCGGGGTATGAAGATGACAGCTTAGAAGATGTCAATTTCTCAACATGTTACTTTTATGTATGTTGAGGCTCTGAGATTCAGTGGGGTTGTATCTCAATCAATGGCCCTGGGAAACATTGGATTTTTTTAGTTTAGAAGAACTGCAATAAAAGATTAGTTTGCTTTAAGCTTATTTGCATATCATTACCAGAGGTAATAAATGTAGAGGGCAATGTAATGTATAGTAATTGAGCAATTTCCTCTGGTTGTGTGGAAGTATGCAAATGGGAAGCAGCAAATTGATGAATGATTTCTAATCTACTAAGGATTTCCCTTATTCTGTTAGCACCAGCCCTTTTACCATCTTTCCACTCCCGAGTTGCAGGATGAATGAATCCAAAAAGTTCATCTCTGTCAATCGCCTTTGGATTGAGGTCATTCCAGACTGGCTTCCATCTTAGCTTTACATATGTTTTATGAAGAACTCTCAGGATCTGTTGAAAATGTCAACATCCCATATTTGACATCTAAATTACAAAGTGATTGGATTTTGTCACGTAAAATGAAACAAAGGTTCCACCTTGCTTTTTCCAGTTCCAGCACTTCCAATGACAAAAACAGAGTGACGTACTGCCATGAGTTCTTCCAGCTGTACTACCTACCACAAAAACGATGTTTACAAAAGCATTTGGGCCTTTTCTCTTTAGGAAATTATTTTTTCACTGAATGACCCACCTTTAGGATAAAGGTTTCCTCAGGCTGCAGTCCAAGTTGCACAGTTGATTCTCTGATGACCTTCTCAAGTTCAAAGTTTCTTTCTCTCTCAACTTCCAGGCCTGGAAACAAGTCCCCAAGCAATCCGAGGAAGGCTGTCACGTCCTCAGTCACAATTTTAGACATATTGAAGTCCCGCAGTGCCCGCATCAACACCTTGAAAGTAATATGCCATTTTAAATTAGACCATACTAATATCTCAGCTGACTGTGGAGGGATAGACACACATAAGTCACCTGATCCTCTGGTCTTGTTTTGTCTTTTCTTCTCAGAGAACCAGCCAGAACCAGGACACATTTGACAGCACGCAAACCCCAATCATAATGGTCCTAAAAAGCAAAAATGACACTTCACCTCTACTCGTAATGCTATCAACAGCTTACCAGTTCTTTTTTTTAATGTTGTGCTGCTAGGTTTTACCATGATAAATCATTTCTGCTCTAGCCTGATTTTCCTGCAAATGATTTTTCTTACCTGCTTAGAAAGTAACTCTTTGCAGAGACTGTAAAGTGTAGTAAACTTCCTGGCTAAAAGCTTAGCACAACGGAAGCCTTCTGCCACCAACATTATCTCACAAATAAGCTCAGTGTCAGGCACCACCATGGCACAGGGCCTATGCAGGACACAAACAGTTTTCATATTAAACATTTTTAAGAATGTTTAATATGAATTCTTAAATTGATTAAGAAACAATTTGAAGGAGAAACTGGTGTTCATTCCCACCTAAAAAGGGCCTTGAGGTTTTCAGGTAGCTCAGCCCTGCCAGCATAGCCTGGGTTCATAGTGATAAAAATCCCAACTGATTTTTTTAAGGCAATACTCTGATTGAGGAACAGGAACCTAAATAGGAACATAAATTGATGTGAAATGTACACAATTCTATGATAAATCTTGAGCATACTTATACTCAGTTACTTACGATTCCCTCTTAGAACGAACAGCGTCTTGAATGGTTTTGACCTGAACTGCGACAACTGACAAGACATCCACAGGGATACGGTTGAATTCATCAAAGCAGCCCCATGCTCCAGTCTGTGCAAGACCCTTGTAGATGTTTCCCATGGACTTTATATGAACAAAGCAGAAATATTGCAGATTGTAAATTAGCCTCTGGTTAAATTTATTTACAAATCAGGCAAAGTGTGACACTTGATTTTATTCAGGAAAATTACAGAAAATGAGGTAAATGCAAATGCATACAAAACAAAGTCATTTTGGTTCGATTTTATAATACACTGTCAATTCACACTTTTAGTTGTTCAACTCACCTTGTAGTCCATCTGTTCAGAACAGTTGAAGATGTACACCATGACACCCATGGCTCTACCGAGATCCTTTGTAGTCTCAGTTTTCCCTGTTCCAGCAGGGCCTGTTGGGGCTCCGCTCATGTTCAGGTGGAGTGATTGAGTCAATGTGATGTAGCACCTACAAACAAGAGGGCTTTTTATTCATTATTTATGTTGTAATCTTATTGAGACTGAAAACCAAAAAAGATTTTGATACCGGTCTGTGAGGGGAGTGATGACCAAACGAGAAGTATTTCCAATATACTCATATGAGTAAAGGAACCGAGCATCACAGATGTTGACATAGCATTGTTGCAGTTTCTCATCCCAGCAGTGTCGAAGCTGGGAAAGCCACTGGAATGCTTGAGAGTTGGTGATCTTTGAGTTGACATAAAAGCATGCTGTTACTACATCTTGATAAATGCAAATATTAGGTTAATGACAACAAACACTAAATTCTAGCTAAAGTACTTTCTAAGTTATGTGAACCAACCTTTTGGTCAATGAGGCTGGCAACAATGTCTCTAGCATGGACATCAACGGTGCAGACACTCATGATCTTCTGTCTGTCACCAGGACTCAGCTCACCAAGGAGCATTTCTGTGAGAATGTTGAGTTGGAAGACCTTCAGGGGTAAAACAGAGTCAAACAATATTAGTCAGAACAGAGAAAACATGGGAGTGAAATGACAACAATATTTAATACTGCTTGGGTCAAGCTCTTTGTGTCAGTGATAGGTCTTAAAGTTAAAATTGCACTTCAAGTAAAACATTGAATCCACATAAATGAATGTGGACCCTGTCTCGGGTAAAGCATTATTTGTCCCCATTGTTTCAGGAGAGCAGGTTCAATCAGTGCATAGCTATATGCTAGACGAAGATTATTCCAACAGTAAGCCAAGGTCAACTTAACCTTTGATTTTACTGATGAAACTGGCAACCGTGACAACTTGACAACTTATTATGAGCATAGCCCATAATAAAGCTCCTTCAAGGCTTGCTCAGGTCACAGAGACTGACATGATTAAGAGGCAATGTGATCAATGTAAGAATCATTATGAAGAACACAATCTCCACTTCAAAAGTCGAATTAAAAAAGTAAACAGCAAGCAACAAACAGTTTATAGCTATGCCAAAGACAAAAATCTAACAAAAATGTAAAAACTACTGTTGCTTTCACAAACCATTATGACAGTGTGCCTAAGCTAAGGACCTACTTTGTTTTAAGCTTAAGAAATGTTCTCTTCTCATTGAGTTGCACAAACAATCAACAGTTATATGACCACAAAAGGTTTGATGTGACTTGTGAAATATTCTGGCTATTATGCATTATACTTTGCTATCAAACATAACTAAATAATTTTTCAATGGACTGAAATCTTTTGCAATATGAATTGAATTAAAACCTTACTTTGTGTTCCTTTAACCTTAATTGAACCTTTTACACAGTGGGTGAAGGCCCATTATTTTCCAGTTAAACTATGAGGTAAAAATAAAACAATGTATTTTATCAGCAAATACTTTATTTTGTAAATGGTAAACTGGTATCACTTTGAAGATGGAGCCAAAGTATTTCAGTAGAACCTCAATGCAACACACTGTACCAATAGTGCATTTTTATGTCTTTGCTAAAATCCTTTATTGCTTGTGCTGAGTCTTTATGTTATTTTGTCCGTCTTTTACATAAATACACAAAACATTATTTCTTTAACTGATTTCTTCTTGTGCTTGAGTTATACATTCATTCAGTTTTGTTTTCCATTTATTTCTTGCAAAGAAATATTCATTAAAAACAAATTCTTAACCAATCTTACCTGTTTCTTGTTGTAGTCTTTTAATGCTGACTCAAATCCTTCTTCTAGTCGTCTAAAAACAAGCTCCATATCATTACTCCACCAGATCTGTGATCCGGTGAGAGCAATTTGAGCGGGGAATTCAAGAATCCATTGCTCTCTGGACCTGTCCTCATATACAGACACAGCTTCAGACAGGTGAACCTTGATACAGTTCCTCATAGATTCCTCAAGACGGGTGAGCCACTCTTCCACCTTATGTTTAGGATTTTTACCAAAGGTTTTTTTTATTAGAAATATCTGAGACATACTTTACATCCCATCATACTGAATTCGATCTTACCCGTCCATTACAGAAACAATCAGTTTGGAACTGGACATACTCTCTCTCTTTGCTGTACATGCCCAAAGCATGTTTAGGATTGTGCAGCATACCACTTGTGTTAAACTCAAGATCTGACATGCTGTCAAACAGTTTTGGAAGATAAACAGTAACCTAGAATAAGAAATAAGTCATTACCCTTATTTGAAATATGTGCTTAGCAAAATGATAGTGAAAGTCAGTAACTACTTGTAAAAGTTGATAGGTATTTAATGAAACAAAACTGATGTAAAACTCTGCATCACACTACCTCCTTTGGGCGACTCCATTTGGAGAGGATGTCCAACAAGTCTGCAGATGAAATAAAGTAGAATCGGGGAAATGCAATTCTCTTGGTCTCCAGATATTCAGCAAGAGCTTTTTCACATAGAGCCAGCCTGACAGAAAGCATCAACAGGGAAAGTAAGCAGAAAACTTCCAAAAATATAATTACAGTTTAAAGCATGGGTGACCAGCTCCAGTCCTCAAGAGCCATTGTACTGCTAGTTTTAGATGTGTCTTACTACAGCTGATTCAAATGGTCCAACAACCTCCTCATCATATCAGAGTTGTACAGAGGCCAGTTAATGAACCATTATTTGATTCAGATGAGTTGAGTCAGGGAAAGAACTAAGTCATGTAGGATACTGGCCTTTGAAGATTGACTTTTGACACCACTGGTTTCGGAACATAAACAAATACCTTTTTTGCAAGTCCTCTAATTTTTCAAATAGATGTTGCTTGTTGGTGGCCTCAATTAGGTTTTTAGTATTAGCACTGTCCAGCATTAACTCCTGAAATAAAAATATGTTTAAAAGAATGAAAATTGCATGATTTGAATAATCCTCACGAAAACATTCATACCTGATATTCAGCATCTATTTTTTTGAATTTTAAAGCATCTTCAGGAATTTGTTGGTGAATGTCATCGCAGCTTTTGAAGATGCTTTCAAGGTGGACCCATGTTCTTTGGACCTCCATCCAAATAGTTAGCACACAATCAGCAGCAGTGAGCTGATGTTGCAGTTCCAGTGCCCGGTCTAAGAAGTGAGCCACATGCTTGCTCTGAATGACATTCTGGAGCTGAATCTTCAGGAGGGCAACATACAGGAATGTGTGAAACAAAACTGAAGAACATGAAGCCTAGAAAAAACTCCATTGAAACATACAATATCATATTATATCATACAATAAAGCACAACAAGATAATGGGATGATTCTAGATTTTAATGTATATTGCTAACATCTTATGTGATAGACCACACCAAACACTTAGTCACTTTGGAGTGAGAACATATGTCAATATCAATGCTTTGAGTTTCTCGACAACTTTATGCATTGGTGTGTTCCTTGGTCTCCTAGGTGTGTTCACTAATGTTCTCAAGCAAACCTCTGATGCCTTCACGGAACTGCTGGACTTATACTAAGATTATTTTATGCACTCCTTTTGTGACATCCTAGGACAATTTGTGGCAAATTATTTTGTTTAAATGTAGCAGAACAAAGGAGGTTGCACTTTATACTGTGCCCAAAAGTGAAAAAATATCAGTGGTACAAATATGTTTGCAAGGGAATGTAAACTAAATCCAGAGAGAAAGCCCTGAACACCCAACTACCACACAAACTATGGCAAGAGAATGTCACTTATTGAGAACTTTACATACGTCAGTTTTGTTTAAGAACACATTCCAACTCATCAGCAGGGCAACCCAACCACTTCAACAAAGATTTAGTCACTAAAGTAGTAAGGCTTCTAATTGCTGGCTGTAACCCTCCCACACATCTGTTGTGCATGTTCAAAGATCACCAAGGAGCAACAATGCTCTGCATCCCCCAAGCAGCAATAAATCTCAGGATTCAATAGGCACCCCTTTGCTCTCAGCTGCGCCATCAGACATTGAAAATGGCACACCATTCTGGAGTCTTAGCTTAAGAACTTAACAATCTGTTCTTCTTACAGAGAGATAATCTTAACAGAAATTCTTGTACTTAAATTCATCATTTATTCTTTTACTATGTGCGACCACAAGTTAAAGGTTTTAAAAGGTTAAACAACTACCTGATGATCGTCAAGTATTTCAATAAGGTCCTCATTAAATTTAAGTAGTGGTAGAGAGGTCTGGTAATGTTTCTCATATGAAAGCTCCATTGATCCCCATGCTTGGCTTATTTCTGTTATAATCTGAAAAACAACAGAGTGGTCATTATATTGATGATATTATTAAATTACAAAATGCTTAAGTCAGTTTTATTACCTGTTTTGCATGCACTGTGAATTAAAATGGCATAAAGTAGATATGCACCAATAAGAGATCTGTGGCCAATTTCTGATTTACAGTTTTTGTAAAGATTTGACATAGAAATACCAATTGAAGTTTGATTTCTCTTTAAGGACTATAAATCACAACTATTTTTTATTCATATTAGAAACAGAGTAGTCAAAACAAAGTTTAGATTTCTTAAAACAGAGAGCATGATTTTAGCTGGTTTTTATTTGTTTAGCATCTTATAGTAGCTTACCTATCCCAATTAGCAATACAAACTGTGAACACCAGTTACTGTGTATATCCATACGAATATAGACCCTTACTGTAATTGAGATGCAACAAGACATGTCCAAACCAGAAATTTCCGTAACAGAGACTGAATACTCAAAGGGAAAAAAACTGAGCAAACTTCCCATAATTCTGTGGTCCATCCTGTTTTCTGATAAAGTTGGCTGTGGGTCGATTAGCTACTCCACCAGTTCAGTGAAGTGACAACAAGGTGGGTACATGTTGTCTCTCTGAGGCTCATAGCTCCTTTTGGTACCTGAAATAATTAGGTATTTCATGCCCAAATTGTGAAAATACAAGTTGGCAAAATAGTGAAATGACCAAAATCCACCACAATCTTGCTTTTTCTTTTAACAGTCTGAATAAAAGGCCAATTTACCTCAATACATTTGTTTATAATTGCTTCTCATACATGCTGTGCCTTCTCTGGCATGTTTTTAAACACCTTCCTGATACTGAAAATTACTCTTTGACTCTTTGTTGTTCAGTAATTATGTCATTACCAAAGGGTGTTTTTGTCACTACAACCTAGTAGTACAGCTTATGTTCGGGGTGTTCATAAATTGCAAAAAGTTCATATCTTTGAATTCATGACTAGTCAGTCACTGTAAACAGAAATTGTCTGATTTCAGTCACCAGCAGATTTCTCAATTAGTGTATTTTTATTGTACACCGATTAACGGCAAATAACACTAAAATATTTGAAACTTTTGGTAGTGTTATGTATTTGTATTTTCATTTTGATATTTACTTAAGGGTTACAGATGTAGCAGTTTCAGGTATTCAATTTAAAATAAATGAGAAAAAAACCTTTTCGATAGCCAATTCTTTGACTGCCTTATCCACTATAATGCTGACGTCATCTTCAAATAAATGAAGCTGCAGAGCCAAAAGATTCTCCAAGGTGGTTATGTCAGTTACAGTGAAGTCAACCTGTTCAGAAAGAAATACATTGACTCAAAGGTTTCCATCATGTAAGAAAAAATGTAGATCTTTAGCACAACTCCTTTAGTCTGTATTTACGGACCTTTGTTGTTCTAATCAGCTGCATCCAGTGACGCTCTCGTATTGCTTGGCTCTGTAGTTGACTCACAATACGCAATGATGTCAACAACTTTTTTACATACAGGTCTAATCCCACGTACACATCCCAAAAGTGTGCGTCTTTGTCAAGCTTCCATATGTCCTACAGAAGCAGAAGGTGGATAAACATAATTAGTTATTATGGACATCTGTTATAAATGGTAATGATGCGTAACTGTAAAACTGCAGGAGAGATAAGCTGGTGTGATATAGCACTGCTGGTAACCTTACCCTGGCAAAGCTCCTCAATTCTGCATCCATCTGCTCCACGTTTATCTGCCTCCATTTGGTCTTTGTCCAGTTTTCAACGGTGCTCTGTAAAGATAAAACACACACACACACACGGGGTCAGCAGAATGAAGGTCTTTAATGGTGACAGTTAAAGGTTAGAGGTTATTCAGAGATTCAAAGACTACCTCATAAAGGGCAGACCAGTCAAGTCATTTAGGTGCTAGAATATTCTGATGATGTAATACATATTTTGGCTGCATTTCCAGGTTCTTTTGAAAAATGACATTTCAGAAAGTAGAATAACTTGCCTGCACATATATCACAATGTCCCACAGTTCTTTCAGGACAGTGATTTCCTGTCGACAGAGCTTGATGTCTCTGTAGTCGGGAATAGTTACATCAAACAGATTTGTGGACTCTTGTAGCTCTGCTACTTCTCTCTCCATATCTCGGATGGCTTTTTCTGACTAAACAATACAGAAGGACAGTCAGTCAAAATATCCTGTATAATAAAACAACAATCTCTATTCCACAAAGGCACTGTAGGTTAATACTTACTTTCTCCAGACTAGAATAGGGATTCAGTGTATTGTAACTGAAGGGTGCGTTTGCTTTGAACCTCTCCCTGAATTTGGCTTGTTTTACCTGAAAATAAGTCATGATTTTCAAGAACAGCACTGTGGTATATATTTTTTCAAACATTTACTTTCACACTTTCCTTATTTTATTTCTCTGAAGGTGAACTCATTTAAACTTGATGTTAAGAACCCTGAACAAAATTTCATATTACTACAATTTCATATTACTAACACAGGACTTTAAGAAAAAAAATCAGGAATTGAAGGTTAATATAATTTACAGGATTTTTGTAACAATATGTGGATGCTATAAAATGATTGGTCACCTCAAAATCCATGCATCTTGTTCTCAAAACTATCACTTCTGCACTTTGCATGGGAGCAACTTCATTCTTCACTTTTAAGGCCAGTTTTTTTACTTCATTCCATTTTTCTGGAAGTTCCTGTGAATTAGCAGACTGAATTTAAAGTACCTCATATAGAAGACTGATTTTGTCATTAAAATAAATAAATAAATTATAAAATAGGTGCCAACCTCCATTTGAATGTGGAAAAGTTCAGGTATTGTCACACCATAGCGTTCTAGGAGGACTATTGTGCTTCTAAGAGGTTCAAACATCATATCAATCACACTTTGTCTGTCTCTGACAGCAAACAGGTGGGTCATAACATCAATAAAACCCTGGTGGTCTCTTTTGACGACAGGACTGTTCAACCCCTTGACAGCAACTTGGAGAAATGTCTGCAGCTCTTCAAGACTGTGTGGTAAAACTTGCACACTTAAAACAATTGATGTTAAGATTTGACTTGACTTGAAGTGAAGAAATATGGAGTAATTAATGTTACCTGTTCATCACATATGTCAAGAGATGCTCTTTAAAAAGCCAGCTCCACATTTTAATTGTGTTTAGAAGACTGACTTTAAAGAACCTGCAGTCCACTCGAAGCCACCCATCAAACACTCTAAAGTCTTCAAGTTGATGCACTTCAGCATGCAGTTTCTCATAATAATCAATCTGTGAAATAAAAATGAACAACAAATAGCATACAAACTCACCATATTGTGAAAAAACATAAATACTGGAATGTGTTTACCTGTTCTTTGAAGTTCTCGATTGTAGGGGGGGATTCAGGGAGCACATCTGCTCTACAGGCCTCCAGCTCCTCTATTGAAAGACCATGACCATATCTGAGAAACTGCCTGAGGAACTCTGCTCTGTCATCCTGCCATAGGTGGGCGTAGCAATCAAAATGTTTCTGGTAATTTTCCATTTTCCTAAGAACACTCTCCACTTTAGCCATTATTTCCTGCCTCAGGTTTGATAAATCTGGCATGTCATCCATGATATCCTGTAAGGGTTATGAAAAAAAAGAAAATCATCAGTAGCAAGTACTAGAACTATAGCAGATTGCAGTTTTATTGTATTTTAGAAAATTTACTAATTTCTCTGAAAAGAAAGTAAATGCTTAATAATATACCATTTATAAATATATTTACAATTAACAAAGTATATTTTTCCATATAAATTCTTTATAGTGTTATACAGCCTTCACACTAATTTATTTTAAGATGACAATGTGATTTGCACAAACGATTTTTGCAAATTTTAATCCTGAGTGCTATTTTACATTAATATACAAGCATCACCTGCATTACTGCTAAATTCATTTTGGGTAAATTTGAACCATTCTTTAGGGATGAATGATTATTACAACGTCAGTTAATTTCAGATACAAGAAGTATGAATTCATTGTGGAACAAGGTTCAAAATGATATAACACTAGTCTTGAGTAATAAACATGGTTTTTAAAATTGTCCCACAAATTTCCAAAAGGTTTGAGATCAGCATCCTTCAAGATGATTATTGTTAGTCTGTTTTATCTACCCCAAAACCAGTTTACATATGTTTGGGATCATTGTCCTGCTATGGAACACAGAGTTGGGTTCAAGTTTTGTTATTTATTTGTAGTGAAATAACTTTAAAAATCCTCCATTTACAATACAACAGCCGGTTTTTCATTGCACCGGTACTGCTGGCAGGGAAACACACCCTCAGCATGATGCCAACACCACCACGCATATTAATTGGTTTGAGTTTGAGTTACTTTAGATCCACCTAATATTCTTTCAGTTAGAATACAACGTACAACCCGTAAATATTTAAATCATGAGCAGAGTACCTGATAGGTCTCCATGCTAAGATGACCAGCAACCCTCTGGATATACATCGAAGACTTGAATACATCTCCAATCAGTCCTTCCACCAGTTCATAGAGACCATCTCCTGCATCTCGGTCAACTGAAGGATTAAAACCTAAAACTGAACCATTCAGCAATAACTGGGCTTCAAAGAGAGGAGGCTGAGACGGCCAAATTTCCATATTGTCCACAAAGAACTGAAGAGAGTGGTTGATGTAGCTGAAGAGCCCTTCGACTACCAACTCGTCCATATATTCCAGGTAGGACCGCCATCCTTCTGAAGCAGGATCAGCATGAAAAAGGACCATATTCTCCTTGCGAAATATAAGATGAATAGAATTTTAGCAAGACATTTTATTTTTGACTCAATGTAAAATGATGAACAGAAGATACACATTAGTTTAAACATGTTTTAAAGACGACTCCATAACTTGCTTTTTGTGGAACCTTGTTAATGCTTGGCTGTTTTTGTCTTCACTTGCAATATAGAAAACTGAAACTCCACACACCTGTATCAGCTGATGAATGAATTCCCCATCCCTCTTCATGAAGTTGTACTTCCTGCTTACATAGTCCATTTTGCTCTCCAGTTGGATAAGGGAGTCTTTCTTGTCCTTTCTGCAGAACATGGCCTTCTTGCTCCAATCCTTTATCATTAATTGAATTGTATCAGAGTTTTCCTTGGCTCTACCGACTCGATATGCAAGATCTTGGACCAGGTGCTTTGTGCTTTGAATGAAGCTCCAGCAATCCTGATCCCGCCATGTGAGGCTGGTCTCTGCTTTTGCTAACTGCAAGTCTGTGGAGACCAGCTCAGCTCTGATGAGAGGAAGTTCCACCTCCAACAAGGTCATCTTTAGCTTATTGTAACATTGTACCACCAGCTGTAAACTGTTGAGATACTTAAACACAATAGAAAAGACATTCAGTTGTTAGAATATATAGAGCACCTTGCAAAAATACAAATGTTTTTAACCTTTTTTTCAGATTTTATGAAAGTAAAAAGTAGAAAATGATTGTAAAGAGGAGGGCAAAGAAAACAGAGGGCTGCTGGTGCCTATCTCCAGCTAATGTTCCAGGCAAGAGGCGGGGTACACCCTGGACAGTTTGCCAGTCTGTCGAAGGGCAACACAGAAACAGACAGGACACACAACCATGCACACGCACAATTGAGAATTTAGAGAGACCAATTAACCCCACAGTCATGTTTTTGGACTGTGGGAGAGTACCTGGAGAGAACCCACATGCAAACTGCAGAAAGAGTCCGGGCCAGGAATTGAACCCAGAACCTTCTTGCTGCAAAGCAACAGTGCTACCAACTGCACCACTGTGTTGACCAATCACATCTAAATAATCTAAATAAAATACATTGACATTTATGGCCTTACTGCGTCATAAAAAGGTTTGAAACATGAAAGTGAGTGTAAGTACTTTGTGCAAGCCAGTAAACATCTAATAAGTATGACAAATTGCTTGATATTTAACTCAATAAAGCAGGCAAGGTGTAAGGAAGTGGAATGCATGTTTCATTTCACCTTTGTGAAAATGTCACGCTTGTTGAAAACAGTTATTGCCGCTGTAGGAATGGTTTTCTCACTGAGTGTGTGGATGTACTTGACATCTTTCAAGATTTCAGCAAGCTGAGGAGAGATAATTACAAAAAAATACACAAGATAATGATTTTATAAAATATTAAGATACAATGCCTATGTGAGATTAGCACCTCAAGAAAATATTCACAATTAAGTGTGCTCCTAAAAATATTGAACTGATTTTAAACAGTTTAAGAGGACCCTCAGTTCATGATATTTTAAGAAACAGAAATTTTATTGTCTCATATCAAGTCTTACAGGGGCCTTATGCCATTTACCTTTGGATTGAAGTTGACTGAGATCACTCCAGATGTGGGATTTCTTGAAATCAGTGTCTGGTTGAGGTTGATCAGGCAAGTCTGTTCCAAACCATTACACCAGTCACTGTAAATGTCCTCTTCATACTGGTCCAAGAGACTCACCATGTCCCTGTGAGTGCTGTACACATTCACCATCTCCACATGTTGTGCAGACCTAGAATGATTATATTAAAAACAATGTCTTGTCTATTTCAACAATAGTATAAAGGTTTGTTGTCATTTACTGACATATTAAACAGTAATCTGAATTGTTCCCATGGTGTTTCAATGCGTTCTTTGAGCATTTTTGCCCACTTTAAAACTCCAGATGTGTGTGCCATATTCTTCATCACACCACTGTCCACCTGCAAAAAAAAAAAGGAGAAAGAAAAGCTAGTTTTATGTCAAATTTAATTTAAAATACTAATGAATTTTTTGAGGGGAGAAAAATTACCGGATTGAGCTGAGATTTAATCATAAATTTACAATTCTCTAGCTCTTCTTTGAAATGGTGCTGAAGTAGAATAAAGGATGGACGAAACAACTGTCGGATTTGACTTCTTTCCAGAAAGGGTGCAACAATTGTTAGCATCTAAAAAGAAATGTCATTGTCTTGTTTAACTATTTTAATTCAATAGCCACTTAACAATAATATGTTTAAGCAATAAACAAAAACATACTTTTAAAGCTGATTCCAGTCCGGTGCAATCCTTGAAAGCCAAACAAAGCAGGTTGGCAAGGCGAAGTTCAAAGTCTGCAATTCGTCTTTTGAAAGTGTTATAATCATCTTCAAAAGCCTTACATCAATAAATAGAACAAAAGGTCAATGAGAAAGAAAACAGAATAAATTTATGAACTACAATGGTTTTGATGGATTGATCTTATTTTTGGACTGTTTGGATTTACTTAAATCAATTCCAGCAAAAATAAATAGACTTTTTTACCTGAGAGGTGAGGTCAAGTGGATTGTATTTACTGTACTTTAATGCCTGGCAGTGGTTGGTAAACTCATTGTGTATCTTGGCTACTTGCTCACTGTAGAACCTTCCTCTAATGCCACCAAGCTCTAGCTTCTCCATAATTTGAAATTCCAACATAGTTTCAAACAAGTTCTACAAAGAAACAATTTGAAAATTAGAAAAATCAGATCAGAATATGAAAGCTGAAAGCAAAACTTAAAAACGAAAGGAAAAAAAATATACATCCTCTTACCTCCAGCTGAAGCATGCGATTCATGAATTGGTTGTAACGTGAAAAAGCCATGGCAGATGGGAAATCCCAAAGTGGATATCTCTTTTGCCTGGCTAACTTCTCCTTCTGGGCCTGGTAACTCTCTCTGACACATTGGAGAGCTTTGACTACCTTCTTTATCATTAGCAGACTTTCCTCTGTATCCTCTCTGTGTAGCAGATCATCAGGGAGGTATGCAGAAGCCTATAATGAGAAAGTTGACATATATTTTAGTGTACACACAAGCAAAACCAGCAGCAAAAATTCCAAGGATTGAGTTTTTCAGAAGATCGATACCTGCTCAATGAACAGATTGCAGAGTTCCTGTAGTAACACCACGATGCGAGCCGGTCTCTGATAATACTGGCAGTTAGTCCAGATGAGGAATAGTGTATGAAAAACTGCAACGGTGCATTTCTCCATATCAATAAATCCATTATTTTTTAGCTGAGACAACTGTGCAGCTAATGGCTGTAGATACAGGTCAACATCCTGGGCTTCTTTAAGGGCTTTTCGTTTTGATTTTGGAGAAGAATAAACAATTATTTTATCAAAAACAAGAATGAATGTGACATGTTTTTGCGATCAAACTAAAATGGCCTTAAAAACACAGTAGATACAACTTACCATTAGACACATTTCCTATTAGAGTGTTGATTGCTGGATGGTAGCTGCTGTCCATTACCTCCAACACTTTTGCCATAATTTCAACACTGGGACTCTGTAGCTGTTAGTAGAAGTTCCAAAAACTTAAATAGGAGATGCATGAAATTGTATTTTAGCCAATAGTAGGACACATAATCATACCTGATGATGAATACCCTCAAGATTGCTCTTTCTGGATGCCCAAAACCTGATTTCTACACCAGGCTCTGGGTTACAGCCTGTCTGTAGGAGGTCTGATGAGTCCTGCTTTAAGATTTTCTGAATCAAACTGCTCCAGATGATAACCTGGCTCTCAATGGTATGAGCCAAAGTTCTGTCGTAGTTTTCACACCTTTGAGTGGAAAATAAAAATTATTTGAAAACATCACCACACTAGAGACCCGGTATCTTATTAGTGAGTCCTTACATTTTAAATGTGGTGTAGGATTTTTCCATCCAGCCCGTTGTTGTTGGAATAGGGAGGACGGTTTTTCCTAAAACCTGCCCTCGTACAACGGATGTCATAGTGCACATGCTCTCTACATGTCGGCTGATGTCTTCAGAAATCAAAGTTGGCCACATGGGATGATTTTTGCCATTGGTCAGTAGAGGGCCACATACCTTGCGTAAAATCACAGAGTCCAAAGAAAATGTTAGGAACTCTATTTAGTCCATGAAAAGGTAGTCGTAACAGTTCAGTCTTTATATATTTTGTCACCAATGTCAATGTGTTTTAAAAGGTTTTTATGTGATAGACCAACAAAAGTAGTATAGTGGAATGACAATGATGAAGACTTTTAATTTTCTTGCAGTTAAAAATATGAAAATACTGCTGTGCATTTATATTGAAGCCTCTTTATGTCAAAATAAAATTCAGTAAAACCAAATGCCCTAACTCATCACTCCAAGTAGTACATGGAGTTAATTTATATGTTATCTAATCTCAGGACAAGTACAATAGTTTTTTGAAGTCTTCAGAGATTTGCAGGGGAACACTGGAGAACAAAAAGCATCACGAAGGCCAACAAAGACACAAGAAGGGTCCTGTCAAATCCCAGAACAAGACTTGGGGATTTATGTGTACAGTCTCCAACAAAACTTAGTGAGCTTGAGCTAGGGAGAAGAATTTAACAAAAATCTAAAATATAAATTTGTAAATCTAAAAGAGAAATAAGCTGCTGGATGTCGTGGATGAATGCAAATGGATTACATTCTTCTCACATTCTTATTTGTACAAAACAACAATAAAACCATCTATCCATCGTCTTCTCAATTCTGGACTACTTTGTATTGATCTATCAGATACAATTTTAATATATCCCAGTTTGAGGGCTGCAGAGTGGCAAAATGTTTAAAAGTACTTGAGATTTATGAGATTTGAATACTTTTCCAAGGCAATGTTTATATACAACTCAAAATAAGAATCAGCTTTATTTGCCAAGTTTGTGGACAACTGACACGCCACGCATTCTTTGGTTATTGTATCACAAACAGAGTAATCACCTGTTGTATAGCACCTGACAGATGCAGCAGAGGCGATGAAGACAGGAGACCAAATTTCAGAAGCCTCCTGTAGTTCTCAGTGTCAACAGCAGCAGGTCTGTTCTTGAGAATGTAGATTTGTCTGCTTTGAGGAGCAACAGGTAGGACCTGCATATGAAATAAAAGTGAGACTTTGAGGAAAACGCTGTCATAAAAGTTGCATAAAAGTTTTTTTTTTTTTTTTTTTTTTCTTTAAACAAGCTATAAAGATTGTAGGTCAGTCTTACCTCATTTGAAGCAAGCACACAGAGTTTGCTGGTCGACGAGAAATATAGGATTGTCTGGTTCTGGAAGAAGTCCTGGAGCAGTGCTTGAAACTCTCCGTCCGCAGCACTCTGCTCCCATGTTTTTCTCTGCAGCTGCAATAGAAAACACACTTTCTCCCCGACGAACTTAACTCTGACGTCTTCAAGAAAAGATGGCACAATTAGACTTTCTTCGTCTGACATATCGTGTCCCCGACCATAACAAGCTGAATTCTTGCTAGCCCCACACCTCCTGACAATATATCTAGAAAATCAACGCGTTTGCTGTAGTTTCGGGACAAGCTGTCAGTAATTTAAGCGACTCAGTGTCCGAGAGAAAACTCCAAGTTGCTGCCATTACGTAGAAAAATGGCACGAGCTCTTAAGTCGGTTTAGCATTGTGTTGCCTAGCAACGCCCACTATCTGCAATCACAGCCAGCTATTCGGCTGAATAGATAGAAACGTCTGTGTTTTATTTATTTGTGTCCGTGTAAATAGCCATCTGCCCGTAGTAACATTTTAAATCAGTTCGCCAGTTATTCCCAAATAATAAATCAGTTTATAGAAAAGACTGAATTGAATCTGTATATCAAAGGAGCATTGTTATATTTTCCAAGCAAATAGTGCCATTTTAAAGCACCATCAAGTAATGTTACCCTAAACAAATTCTTATTGACAAGAGACAAAAACAATAGGATTTAAAACTGTGAATTTGGGCCTTCACAAAAGATCCCAGAAAACATGCAAGTATGCAATAATTCAGGACAAAATCACATTTTATCCATAACAAATGTTCATAGACGGTTTGCCTTAGAAGTTCATATTTACACACTACCAGATAACAACTTAGGTCATTATTTACAAGCTGTTTTACGAAGGCTTTTTGAGAAAAAGTTATAAGTATAAAACTTTTTTTTATACTTTTCCTTTAAAAACACAAGTTAGAAAATTGTGCAGTAATTTGTCATCAGAACCTCTGATAAATACCATTCAATTAAATTACAATATTAAGTCTTATTTTTTAGAGAATGAAATGTTTGCCTATTGTAAAATAGCCCAAACTCAGTCATATTTAAACCTCGTTATTGTAGCTTTTGCTGAATTTCCTCTGCAACCTCAAGTTACTTGGACCTCTAACAGGTTTTTTGCATCTCACCAGCATAAACTATGAATATTCAAAGGACAAAATATAAACAAGGACATTCTCAAAATATATAAATAAAATAAGGGTGTTGTGGCAAAACATTCAGGAAGATAAGAAATCAGGAAAGCTTGAATCTACCATTACATACATAAAACAATATGATGTGACCTCAGAATTACACACATATTTTGTGGTGTGAAAAGTGTTTGCTTAGTTTAATTTTTTTGTTTGTTTTTGCTTGTAAATTACATTATTTCAGAACATCAAATTAATTTAAAGATAAATCAAAGACAACAAAGAATGCAGTTTTTAAATGGTGTTTATTATGAAGGGAAGAAAAATCCAAACCTACTTGGTCTTGTGTGGAAAAGTGATCATGACAATGTAGTCAAGCTTCTTATTCAAATTGGTAAAATGTCTTCTAAAAGGTAGATCAATGGCATGTTGTCGGAGGAGGACTTAACAAGACTATGTTTAGAAGATTAAATTTGTGCTTAAGGCATATACATGGGGCTCGCTCTGTGTAATTTCAAACTATATAAATCTAGGATATTCAGCAAAAAAAATTCAATAGTATTGTGCTTTCAAATGCACACCCCATTTTTAAGTTTTCTGATGCATTTGGGAGAGAGAATGCACTTTATGCCTCCATAAATAGATAAAAAAGAGGAGTGGTAGATGAAACAAGCCACCAAAACATTTATTAAATACTTTACATATTTAGCAATTGAAGCAAAACAAATTTAGTTTTGAATAAAATTAAGCATAGACACCAACTTAAAAATCTAGTACATTCTTATCCTTTATTGGTTTCATTCTGTTTGGGAAAAACTAGCTTGTACATATAGGACAAAGGGGGTTTATCTGAGTTTTTAAGGTTGTCATTTTTCAGTGTGGGTTGACTACCTGCAGAGGGCGCCGCTCTCTCTTTTCACAGATTTTAGGAGACATGAACAAATAGCATGAAGACGCAGCAATTTGTCACGTGTTTTTTTAGGTAGATTTTATGTAGATAGATAGATAGATAGATAGATAGATAGATAGATAGATAGATAGATAGATAGATAGATAGATAGATAGATAGA
>CAEGAE010034439.1:0-21011 GCA_903067095.1 Girardinus metallicus | reverse complement strand
TTTTTTTTTTTTTTTTTTTTTTTTTTTTTTTTTTTTTTTTTTTTTTTTTTTTTTTTTTTTTTTTTTTTTTTTTTAAAGAAATACCTCCCAGTCTTTTCTACAGCTGATTGTCCAGGTGTCAGTGGAAGTGTCCCATAGCTTCAGCTGCTTTTACCCTCACCATAGGATCTGGATCCTGCAGCAGCACCACTAAACCTGTGCGCACAGACAAAATTAACCTGTGAGCGTTCCCCACCTTCAAATCGACTCTGTTGATTTAAAGGCAGCTGCTGAACCTACCTTTGGAGATGGTGCCCATGTTGAGGTGAGAGAGGTGCTCCTGCTGAATATTCCCCAGGAGGAACCCTAATGGTGGACATCGTCATTGCAACATGTCAAGAGCAAATCCAAGCAAGATTGACCAGAATAATGGGTTTAATTAAACCAATACACATCAGCTGATGTTTGTCATAACCTTTAGCCATCACCAGTTCATTGAATAGGCAGAACTAGTCTCATTTTATGGGTGAATCCCTTCAATTAGAATATGGAGTAAAACATTCTTACAGTAATTCAATTCAAAAAGTGAAACTGGTATTATTCCATGTGGAATAATGCATTTTAAGCATTTTCTCCTTTTAATTTGAATGATTGTTGCTTAAAAGGTAAACAAAACCCAAATTTCTGCTTCCTCAGAGAATTACAAATAAATAAAGATGAATAAAAGTAAGGATATTGGGAAGGAAATGTTCTGTCATGGTTATGTTAGGAGCTACATCATAATGGGGGAAGATGTGGGAGGTGTAACATGACGAAAACCAGCTGGGTGTTAAATTCTGTGTACAAGCACTTGAATAGAAAGATTAGTGGAAGGAAAAAGTGTGGTAGTTTTTAATCTTCATGACATTTTCTAGCATAGGTTCCACTGATAAGTGTTTCTTTATGCTGAATCTCCTGAAACTTTGGTTGAGACTTTCGCAGGAAACCTGCAGACAGACGTGCCGTTTCACCAGCATGCCCCATAACTGCTTAAAAATACAAAAAAAATTTTGTATTTCCTTTAACTTCATAACCATTTTTGTATTTTTAAGCAGTTATGAAGTTAAAGGAGGAAATCAGTACAAGAGCTGGAGAGGAAACTGTGGATGAAACAGGAAAGGTCATGTCACCCATTTTGCAGTATTTCAAATATTTAAAACAAAAAACGAATCAATAATTAACAATAGACTGATTTAAAACACTTCGATTGCGATAAATTCTTCGGCCACATCGTCTCGCAACAGAAACATGAAATCACTGGACTGGCCTGCAAACTCTACTCACCTAAAACCCAGAAGGAATGTAATCTACGCAATATCCTAATTTTCTGAAGCCAACTTTGGGGTTTTCATCTGCTGCAAGCCACAATCATGAACATAATTGAACTTCTCAATGATATTCTGTTTAACTGAGATGCATAGGCATTTCCCTCCTGAACAAAAACTGAATTAGTTCTGTTTCATTGTTAGGAACTAATGTTTACAGTGAAAGTGGTATTGCAGAAAGCTGCTGTACCTATAAACATGGCCGCTGCAGCTCTGACTTCAGGCCAGTTGCTCTTGAAAAACTGGATGACGGAGATGTGGTAGAAGTTCAGCATGCCGGGAAAGTCCTGAATCTACAAGCAACAAAATCAGCACCGATCAACAACCACAACAAACATACTGTCTGCTGGTACAACAACGTCATCACAACGACTCCTTTAGAGCAACTCAAGAGAATATTCTGCAAAAACACTAACGCTTTGATGTGTTTTTTTTTGATGTTGTTTTTTTTTACATGGAGGCAAATATTTCTAAATACGAGCTGCCGAAACCTGTCTCACCAGGTACTTTGTGAGATCGTTGATGAACTCGCCGTAGTGCAAACTCTTGTCCTCATGCAGGTGGTTCTGAAACATGGCTGTGATCTGCTCCGATCCGACGACAGGAGCACACACTCGCATCGCATATTTACATGCCTGAAAAATTCAATTTACAGCAGAGGCGATTCATAAATGAAAAGGTTAAAGCAGCAGCTTAAATAGTTTCTTGTTCTCCTGTACCTTCACCACTTGAGCGTTTGGGTCCACCAGGTGCAACAGTAAGCTGACCAGGACATTGTGGATCTGGTCTTTGAAAACCTGCTCTCCCGAGCCAAACTTGGACAGGTTGCCCATTAGGAGGATGGAAGCACTACGGATATCGTCATTATCCTGCACAAACACACGGCCAGATGGATCCGTTAGATCACGGGCCTCAATGCAGAGCTGAAACCTGCTGAGGTCTGAAAAGCTTCAGCTTTTCTGATAATTCCTGATAATTCAGGAGAAAGTTCACATCATTAGGGCAGGAGAACAAAAAGATTTCTTAAAACCAAGATCTAAAGTGTGACCCATGTTTAGTGTAAAAATTGCAACAGCACAAAGCATTGAACTGCAACTGTTTCACTTTCCGCATAGCAATAATATATTTAGGGAATAGTATCGTTATTAAATATTTTTTCTATAATTGTGCAGTGACATGTTTGTTTAAAAAAAAAAATCATGCCGTTCAGTATAAAGAAGCTAAATAGTACGGCTACAGCACTGGTAGCAAGAAAAATAAATGTTGACAATTATGTTAAAAAGGATTGTTTTAAAAATCTATAAAATAGTATGCAAAGAATGAGGCAAGTGTCCAAAATTAATGAGCAATTTTAATAAAGTAAGAAAGGGAATTTTTATTTTTAAGGATAGTAATGTTTGTCCTTTGATGTCTGATATGGATTCATATAAACCTAAGCCGACTGGGACAAGAGCAAATCCTGCATATGGGGGAGGATGACCTCATTAGTTTTTAAAATGAGGTTATTATCTTTCAAAAGGGGGAAAAAAAATAATTACACAGCTAAAGGATTTCTTTTTAAAACAATTTCATAAAGGATTTTATCAACTTACACTTTCTAAGAAGGGTCTAATCTTCATGAAGATGTAGACCACCAGTAAGTGGACATTGCTCTTGTCCAGGTGAAGAAGAACTTTAGACAGACCGGACATGGCCTCCAGGGTAATCAGTTTACCTGAGAAAACCATAAATAACCAGTCAGTTTCCAATCAAAAGTAAAACAAAATATTACTGAAACCAAACTGTTGTTCTTCGCTCACCTGGATCGTCTTTCTCCTCCATTCCTGAGCTCATGGCTGCAAGCAGCTCCTTGGCGTATTTATTCACCTATCAGGAGAAAGCGACGAATTAGGCTGCAGCCACCTGAGAGTGCGTACGATGGCCTGGTTGACCTTTCACCTTTTCTGGCGATCCCACTGCTATGTTGCCGAGTCCTCGCACAGCCAGCATGCGAACGGTGCAGCAGGGATCTGATATCCTCTCCATCATGTTGTTCATCAGGACGTCTATCAGCATCAGCTCAGTCGCCACATGATGGTTCAGCAGCTAGACGCAGAAAATGAGACGGAGGAAAATGACGAATGCAAACTTCATCTGTTACTGAACAAAAGTGATTCCTGTGGCGCGATTCTGCATCTTTAGTCAAGTCATTTTTTCATTGGCCAAGTCATCAAAGCTACATCAGCAGAAAGCATCGGCGTTTTAAGTTAGCGCGCGTGTTAGCGAGCTGGAGGCGATTTTCAAACAGTTTCTCACCTCAGAAAAGAAAGCAGTGACTGTAATCCTCTGACATTCATAGATGTTGTTCAGGGACGGACAGAGACACTCTACGATCGCGGGCAGCCTGGGACCAGCATGCTTCGCCATTGCTCTATAAAAAAGACAAACATAACCAAAAGCACAAGCCAGTACAGAATACATAGTGGGAAAATGACCTAATTTTACATCTGCATCCTTTGTATGTAGTAAAAGGTCTACATATAAACATTACTGTACTACTGTGTTGCTTAGATTTCTTTTTATTTTGTCCAGCTAGCTTTTGTTTCTGTGTTTACCTTGCTAGTAGCGTTACCCCGGTAACGTGTGTATTTAGCTCCTTCATTGCATCCCAGGCATCGTCTTCATCGAGTCGTTTCATCACCTCATCCAGCTGAGCTCGGGCCAGCAGGATCCTCAGAGCCTCGGCTGCAACCCTGCAACACAAAATTTATCTTATGTATATGTATAATATATATATAAAATATATCTATCTTTACTCTGCAGCCAGCGGCTCCAAAGCACTGTGTTGCTATTTAGCCCCAACGGGGGCGCTTAATAACTTCAACCAAACAATACACAGAAATAAATGAGGATTATTGATAAATATGAGGCTTCTTTCATGTTTTCTGTTTTTATGGAGGATCTGCATAGGCTATTCACAACACTTTGATAATATTACAAGAGATTTTGCTCTAAAATATGCTTTATTTCTTCAAGAGTGTTCAATTAGCCTCGTTATTCTGAAAAAACTTGCATTTTATCCCTTTTGTGTATAAAGATTTTACGTTTTTGTTTGATTTTAAAACCAAAACTTAATTAAAGCCCAGTAAAACCTTCTTTATTAAATTCTATCAAATGTGAAAGAATTTCATATGAGTGAGTGACTTAGTTTTTACGTTGGAAGTGCCACTGATAATATTATTAGAGGAAAATGAATTAATGAATTGAAATTAAAATTATATAGTGAACTTACAACTTACCATGTGAATAAATAGGAAAGGGTGGGTGGAGAGGTTGGTAAGAAATTTTAATTTAATGTTTTTATTTTTTGTTTTATTTTGTTAACATTGCAAAACAAAAAAAGTGATGGAGGAAAAAAAAAAACTTGATTTCACAATTACCAAATTGTGAAATAAATATGTATAAAACCAAAAACATTAAATAGGCGTACAGACATAAAAAACACAAGGAAGGCTGGTTTACCTCCATCTCTCGACAAGTAAAATAGCTCTTTGGATTTTTAAAGGCAGCCGATCCCTGAAATACACCAATAAAAACAATCCAGAGCTACTTACCCTGCTACATGCAGGGAGCCAGGGTGTTTATGGTTGTTGTCTTTGGGTGGCATGACTCCGACGCTCGCTCCCAGTCTGACGGTGAGACAGGAGAAGAGCTGAGGGAACAGGCTGAGTGCTGGCTCCTGAGACTGACCATTCAACAGCAGCTCCTTTAGGCCGCACGTCATCTGGACACATAAACATGCATCGACACATTACGTCCGTCTCCTACACATAAAGTAGGAGACTTTTGCTCTAGACTAGACTTAATTTCACACCACATAATCTGCTTTAGACTTTATAACAATCAGCACTGAGATATTTTCAAACTGAATGTCCCACTTACTGCCAGTGGCTGATTGGTGGCCACTTTTGTCATGCCTCCCCTCATCATCGACTCCTTCTTGTCAACATAGGGTGCTGTGATGACAAGCTTCTCCATCACCATCTCCATGATCTGATTGGCTACGATGGGATCCGCTCCCATCGCCATCCACATCTCACTGGTCCAGCTGAGGAAGCAGAAACAGTTAGCACTAGCAGATTAATTTAAAAAAACAAAAGGGTGAAACAAATACAAATAAAACATGAGTATTTATAAGAATGAGGAAGTTTGACGAAGCATTTTACTGCAGGTGGTTTTGTGTACCTGTCATATGGAAGTGGTTGGTTAACTAGAGTGTTGATGACAGTCTGCAGATGCTGAGAAGCCAGGATCAGCACAGTCTGTCCCACTGCTACTCTCACCTTTAAATATAAAAAAATACAAGATCAACAAAAACATTTTATCATGACTTCAGATCAAGAGTGCCAAACTCATTTTTACCTCAGGCCACATTAAGATTATCAATCAATCAATTGCACTTTTCTGGAGCAAGGCAGTTCAAAGTGCTGTAGTATAGTTTTTAGATTACCTTTTGGATTATTAAGCAGAGAGATTCCTACTGTTGCAACCCAGAACAGGGATTATAAAACTTAGAATAAAGAAAAAATACCTTAGCAACTACTTTTTTGACTCCTATTCTTCCAACCCAGAAAAGAAATTAAGACTTATTTATATTTATCTAGCAACCCTGAACAGGAGTATCTAATTTATATACTTTGGATCAACATTATTAGATTATTTTTCTTCTTTTGCTCTTTCATTTGGTTTGTTATTTTGTTTGTATATCCTTTTAATTCAGGTAAAGCACTTTGAACTAACTTGCTGCTGAAAATGTGCTAGATATAGAAAATTACCTTACCCTTACGTCATAAAAACACAAGTACAAAGTCATCAACAACTGAAACATTGGATTTTGCCAAGTGCCGTCTTTACACATCAAAATGTTGGTTAGTGTTTCATTTGTTATGGTTCAATAGCAAATCTAAACAGGTGGGTCTGATTATGAAGGTACTCAAAGAGCCAATTGTGCCAAAATATATCAATATAACTACAAATTAAACTGTTATAATATGAATAAATGGGCGTCTGCATTCGATGAGTTCTTCTTGAAGTAAAATAATATTGGACTTTTATTTACACATTAATGCAATTTGGCAAAATACAGATAAAACTACTTAAAATTCATTGATAAAGTAATATTTAGGCACACAACTGTTTTCTTGAAGGCTCTAATGTTATGTCAAGCCATATTTGGAAGCAAACAAAGCAAGTGCATAAAAACATAAATGTTAGTACCTGCTCCTCTGTAATGCTTTGGAGACGCACATGCAGAACCTCCAACATTTCTGGGACCTGCAGAGCCAGCACACACGCCACGCGTTACGTCACCTCACCACGTTAGACGTCAGCAGCCCTATCGTGGCTGAGCGTGTGTGTTCCCGTGTGTTTACCAGATCTTGCAATCCAGCTCCCCTGTTTTTCAGCAGAGTGTTTAAGATGACGGACGAAGCTCTGCAGCAGTTGGCCTGACTGTCGACCAGCCCTTCAAACAACATGAAGACCAGCGTCGTCAGCTGCTGCTGAGGCAGACGCTTACTCATCACCTGACACACGCAGGAGAACATGCAGTTACACACCGCTGAGCTTTTCAGGTTCCTACTACACTTAGTAGGAATATTAAACTGACATTGTGATGAAGACATGCTGATATGTTTATTACTGCAGGAGAATGTCAACACTTTATTCAGTTAATATCCCAAAATTCAATGTATGCGTTTGGCATAATTAAGAGGACAAAAAAAGTATGAGAAAGTACATCACGCGTTTGCATTCATCCCGTTTTATTACGACACCTGTAAATAAAACCTAGTGCAACCAGCTGCTTTAAGCTACGTTTCAAATAAATAATACTAACAGAGTAGTGGTGGTCGTAGACTTAAAGTTTTAACATAATTTGCGATAATGACAAAAGTGACGACAAGAACTATTTATTACTCCTGTTTTTAATTAACTGCATGGCTGTGATTGCATGGCACAACAATACTGCTCTTGAAAAACATCCACATTCACCTTAGTGAGATCTGAACAGGTCTTGTAAAGCACTGAATGGTCTGGATTCTCCAGAGCTTCTTTTAGATGCAGCAGACCTTCAACACCTTCATCTCTGTAGTCCAAGGAGAATCCTAGGACACACAAAACAAAAATATTACAGTGCAAATACCTTAAGCCTCTGTAAAACTGTCACATATATCTCAGGGTGAGTGTGGGTACCTTCGTATCGTAGCTGTATAGAAAGCAGCGTGTAAATGCAGTCGACAGCCGCGGCGCGTACAGCCGGCAGAGGGTCAGAGCAGCGGGGAGACAGCCGGCCCAGCAGAGCTCCCAGGTTGTAGAAAGACACCATACACTGCAGACATGGGTATGCGCAAACAAGCAAAACGAAACAGTTGGAACAATTATTAGTTCAACCAAAGAGAAACAACATTAGAGTCAAATTCACAAAAACGTGTGGGCTGTGCAATAAAAAGAAGTCTTAAGAAATGGCAGATCAGTTAAGACTTGATCATTATGAGGTTTAAAGATGCATCTGTGTGATGTGTTAATGTGCACCTTGACGGTCAGGTTCTCCAGGTAGTAAGCCAGCAGGTTAGAGGTGGCTGTAACGGCCCTCTCCCTCTCATGGTCATGCACAGAACCCAGCCACGACTCAATGTGCTGCAAAGGATGAAAACAAAACGTTTGGCTGTGAAGGTAAAATTAACACACAAAAACAATACAAACTTTAAGCATACGTGTAAACACAAAAGAAGGACCATCATTTACTTAACTGACTGGCTATAATAAAGAGATATTTTCCCTTCTTTTTGTAACTGTATTGTCTAAACAAGGATAGCCACCACAGATTCAGCCAATCAAGTTCAAAACAGAACAGAAAAACGCCACCAGCATGAATACATAAAGATTAAGCTGCACTGATGATCTCATAAGAACAAACATCCGGCTTCACCTTAAAGATACCCTGCAAGCCGTCCGGACTGGGATCCCTGGCCAGTATGCTCCTCAGAAGCTCCTGCAAAGCAGCCAGTGTGTCTTTGTACAAAACCTAGAGGGATGAGACAAGAGCGTTTTTATTCGACTGCTTCCATAAAAAAAAAGAGAAAGAAATAAAGTGACTGAGTCAGACCAATATGAACCTAAACAGTGTGTGTCTCTCTGGACATTTCATCCGAGTCACCTTTCTCTGCTTGGGGTCGAGGATCTCCTCGTCTTTAGTTTTCTCTGGAGTGTGTGTGTCGGGCGGCAGGGAGAACACGCCGTTTACACACACCTTGAGCAAGTCAAAGCTCTCATTCTCACTTAGCGGAGGGTCCAGGGACCTGAAGCATTCGCAGTTAAAGATTAAACTCTGGAAGAAAGCGAGTGCAAAAACCTGTGGGTGATATGGCGATATTAGATCATGAAGGATCCGAAATTGCTGACAATGAAGAGAGATTGTGGGAACAAAATCTATGAATTTAGTTTTATTCTCCACTTCAGACATTTCAGTTTTATTTTTCTCCTTTGGCTCGTACAGAAGGGAGGAAATGATTACTGGTTTTAATAAACATGGCAATAGTATATTATTAATATAATATAGTTACTATTAAGGTTTTATGTCAAGCATATTAAAGCTTTATTTATTACCTACCAACTGTTTTTATTACATTTCATCCTCATCAAGTGAATTTAAACAAAAGTAGTAAGTGTGAATGCGTTAATGCCTTTTACACATCTAAAATGTTAAACAGCCTTTTAACATTTTAGAAAATGTGGCTCATCACTCAATCGTATTTCTGCAACGCGACATAGTAAACGGATTTAGAGAAATAAAGGATACATGAGGTTGGCACAGGTTGTCATCACCAGGGGGCGTATTGGAGTCTTTAATGAGTCAGACGGTTCTGACTTGATAAAATCCTGACCCGTGAAATCAGAAGACAGGAATTAAAACAAAATAAAGGTAAATATTACAGTAAGTGCGATGAAACTACAAGTTAGCTGGTAAATAGTAATAATACTGACCAGCATAACAGTGATGAGCTCCTGCTTGCGGGAGAAGATGTAACCTTGTTTCTTCACACATCTGCTGATGGCTTTGGCTATGAGCCCAACGCTCTGAATCAAACTGAGCTTCATGGTCAGGTCCTGAATCAAGGCAAAGACCGACAATAACAAGCACAGAAATCAAATACAAGAACTACTGCAGCAGACCGATTTTTATTAACAGTGAATGCAACCGTAAGAGCAAAGCACCCAGCAAAGCAATCAATTTAATCAATCCAAAAATGCTGTTGAAGATTGATCCTCCATGCGCAAAGATGGAGAGAAATCTGAAATCACAGTTGCAGAATTAGAAGTGATTTGTAAAACAGCAGATCAATTGCAGGCTCCCCGTCTAAAAAAAAAAAAAAAAAAAAGCATCGGATGAGGCTGAAGCCTCGGAGAAATTAAGAGTTAGGAAATCACAAGAGCATTTCACACTGAGGGTGAGTGACTGATGAGTAATTTAAGAGCAGTCCACCTTTAAGCAACTACCAAGAAAAAAAAAGAAGAGTAGGATCAAGGGAGTCCTCAGAAAGATAGAAATTGAGATATTTAAGAGATTTGAGGAATGCAGTTTTCTATTGAAGCAATAATAAATGTAAACAAAACATATTTAAAAAAATATAGATTTTTGATTTGTCAATATGGCTTCGACTGCATTTAGATTATCGTTAGCTTTAGGGTTTGTAGACATCATCTTATTACAGCTTATTGTCACAACAAATCATAATTACTATCATGAATTTAAAAAATAAAATGTTCAAAGTGATGATAAATAATACAATAAATGGCTATTTCTCTTGTACATGATCTAAAGTGGAGACACAGTATCTTCTAAATTGAATTTAGTAAAATTTTAATAACAATGAAGACCTTCGTCACTCTACTGACACCTGGTGTCAAAAAAAATAAATAGATGTACATAAAGTTCACATGATGTGAATGCATGCCTCTAAATACCATCAGATCTATAACCACACATGTTTTAGTTAATCAATAGTTTGTTACTGTGGACCTTTCACAAATATTAAGCAAGGTCAGCAAAAGCTTAAAGGAAATGCATTTGTTTCATTAAGATCAAGCTGCGTTGTATTGACTTTAGAGCCGTCAGGCAAGTATTTAGCAAAATTACCCAGAGAGGAAAACTAAGAGGAGCAAGATGAAACAAACAGAAGGAACAAAACAAAACCCTTTAGGCCTGCAACAATACCTTTGTCTCTACTTTAATCCCAAGAACCTGTATAAAAAGAGGTGACAACGTAATGAGGTCATATACAAATTCTCAATGACTTCTATGCATTTTAGGCTGAAAGGTGACATGATCAGAAATCACCCAAAGTGTGATGGGATAAGTGATAAACGGCACAAAAAACAAACCGTTCCTACATTTATAAACTGTTCATGACATCTTATGCTGAATAAACACACAACAAGAGAAGGATTGAATGGATGGTGGCATGCCTAGTTGTGGTGGGAAGGAAAAAGGGACTTGAAATACCCGTCTAGTCAGAAACTAAACGTTGATCTGAACCATATTATGATGCTGGTCAGATGTTACAGGCCAGCTTCAGGATTTTTTCCTTGATTTTTGCAATGAATGCAAAACTAGTCACTAAAAGTGTCCTGTATTTATTACAAGCATGTTGCAAAATTATTTTTAAACATAAATCTTTATCTAAACAACCAGCAGCTTGCTATGAACCGTTATTTCAGTTCAGCAGCACAGAAGTGACCTGCAGTACTTCCCACAGTAAAGAGGAGCTTAGACAAAGCCACTGTTCACAGATAATAAATATTACTGTCATCACAGTGAGGAAGTTATCCGAATTATCTGCAGACGGTTGGTTTCGTAATCGCTGCCTCTTTCTCCCAGCATGCTCCGTACCTTGGTGTTAAAGTGTTTACTGATGCAACGTAAGATGTCCTGATCGATGCGGTTGAGAATCTTCTCTGGAGGTGCGTTCAGCGCCACGTGGCCATAGCACAGGATTAATGTGCTCTTCACCTTCTCCACCTCAACTTCATTACGCTCCTGTGGCAAGAAAGCGGACAGTAAAACTCTTTGCAGGAACCCAGACAAAACATTTCCCATTTGAGAGGCTTTCACAGTTTGTACTTTGAGCAGGTTGAAGATGCTCGGCGACTTTTTGAAGGCGTCCGATTTGCCAAACTCATCAAGCTTGGCTAACGTTCCCTCTAAATGGCTGTTGGCACACAGACCGACACCCATCGCCACTCCCTGAGGAGACAAGTTAAAAGTTAGACTGATGTAAAACAGAAATTAATGATGGATATAACTTGTTTTGATTTATGTTTCAATTACCTCTCTTTCAATTGCGTCATTGTGTCGTGCTGCGAGGAGGACTTCCTGTAGCTGCTTCTTCACAACCTCCTTATTGAAACACTGCTGGAGAGTCACTCCGATACATCGGTACAAGAAGCTCTAAAAGAGAAGAAAGGGATTTGTTTTCTACTCTTTACTAGACAGTTTTATTTCGTTTATAAATGCTGAACCTTTGACACTGATAAGTTTGCACAATAATAGACTTTAACATATTTTGCACCACATCCTGCCCTGTAAAATATGTAATCTTAACAAATCTTTCATAAACATTTAGCTTTATGAAACTTCAATACTTTGTCTAGTTACCCTTTAATATCCTTTTACTAATTATATAGTGAGTTCAGAGACTTTATTGGAAATCTTATAAGCTGCAACTTTTGACTTGCATGACATGTTTACTGTGTGGCATGTCAGCAGTTTCTCCAAAATGGGAAGTTAATAAAACCCCAAACTCAAACAGGGTATTTGTAGGTTGCAGGAAGTCAACTTTAAGGCTTTTTAAGACCTTTTAATGTCACCTGGAATGATGTTTAAGCCAAAGAAAGGAAAAAAAAGAGGGGACAGTCAGGAGAGCTTGCTGCATTACAATCAAGCGTAGCAAAAACTGTGAACCGGGTTTTGGGCCCACAATAAAGGTGAAAAAGCTAACTAGCTAGCTAGCAAGGATATATTAGCAGGTAGTTACCCTTGAGTCACTGTTAGAAACATGTAAATGCATGTTATCACATTTTTCATTCCATGTATTACCATTAAAACGTATATAGTAAAGATCAGCATTCTCACCGCTGTATTCACTTCTAATACATTGTTTCTCTGAGTGTGTGCAAGTTGTTTGTTTGCAGAAGTGGCCAAGGTGACTAGATGCAGTGGAGACTCAACGGTTGAAACATCCTGTTTTTACAAGACAGTGACTTGTGCAGCTATTGTGTTCTGAGCATGAGATTAACCAGTTGTTATCTGTGTGAGACCATGCTGTTCCACATTGCCTTGAGATAAAGGCAATGTGACTACGTAACTAGGAAACGCCCAAAGGAAATAAAAAGAGAGGAGCTCGAGCGGGGAGTTTAGAATGCAGTAGAGTTAGCTTTGTAACTCTGCTCGTTCGCCTCACCGGTGTGAAAACTTAACCATCGTGTCTCTGTCTTACTTCAGATTTTAGGTGTTTGAACCTGACAGTCACAGAACGCAATGAAGAGGTTTGTGTGCGACTCAAACGTTTTTGTCTGACAGAAAAGTCGTGTGAGAAAAAAAAAAAAAAAAAGACATTAAATTGTCCTGCCACAACAAAATTTAACATATATACACCAACTTATATTTCAAGGCCTTGATTTTAGACATACGAAAATAAAGCTTATTACACACACATTACCTTCTCCTCCAGAGCGTTGTTGTATGTGGAGAGGTATCTTGTTGCTTCAGCAGCAAACTGACAAACCCACTTGTCATCTTCAATCGACATCAGGGTTTGAGACAAGAGCTGGGGACAATTTCAAACAGCAATATTTCAGACAGCTAAATATCGATTCTACTAACATCTAGTCATATGTGAAAGGCTAATAATTATTGGCAACAGTTCACATTCTTCTATTATTATTGACAATAAAAACCCACCTCTAGTAGTTTCTCATCCCACTTCTTTTTATCCAAACTCTCTGCTGTTGACTCTGATAATAGTAACAACACAAGGCAGGTAAAGTGTGATCATACAAAAGGAAAACCTGCACACTTTACTACAATCTAATCAAATTAATAAAGAAACTGTTTCCACACCCTCTAGCAGTGAAAGCAGAGGAGGAATTTCCTTCTCCCAGACCGTTTCTGTTTTGGGGTGAATGTTGATGCCGAGGATCTGTAGGAGTGAGAGCGACGGAGGTCCATGGCCTCTGCTATTAAAAGGAAACGCTGCGTTGACCTAGAACACAGCGACACCGTTCTGTAAAAATAGTTTCAAAAAAATCTACAGCTGGATTCCTAAACAGGCTAGGAGAAAAAAAATAAATAAATCTGACATCACAGAGAAGTAAGTCATGATATACTGCAGGGTGCAACAAAGACTTGGACAGAAAGACATATATGTATTGCAATTAATTTCCCCCCATTCAATCACAATCTGTACTTCCCTGTCTCTTCCACCACTTAATTAGTTTTCTACAGCCAGTATTTTACACTCTAGATGGCGAGAAGAAACATATGCAAATCCTTCTTTTAGCATATGAGCTTATGGCTCATTTGTAATGTGCAAATTGACTTACCAGCAGTCTGATCATTAGAGTTTGAGGAGATGGGAGATTAACTGGTGGTGAGGATAAATAGAGAAGAATGTGTGAACGTGAAATTCATCATAAGAACAACACAAACTGTAAGAAACACGTTTTTTAGTTTGAAGATTTACTTCCAACACTTATTTGCATGTTGTTGTTTTTTTACATGAGCAGAGAAAATTTTTTTCACAGCACTGATGTCAAAGTATATCAAGAAATTATAGCCTGAAAATTGCAAAGATTTTCCTCAGCAAAAGTTAATCTGTTTTGCAAAAAGACTAGAAATTAATATTAAATATAGGACAACTGTAAATATCAACATTGTTTTAGAAGCAGTATAAATAATTGTTGCTCTTCTGATTAAATAACAGCAGTAAGAGAAACACTGCAAATTTTGAGTAAATCCCGTAATACTCTGGTACTTTTAGTTCAGATGATAACACTGTGAGAACCTCGCACATTCATCACACTGTCGTAGTGCGACAACAGTGTAATTTATTTTACTGATCAGTAAAAACAGTGTACTAACCCTCCTGTGTAAAATCAATCTTGAAGCTGGGCTCTTGGTTGCTTTTTTTCTTGTTCCCCAACACGATGAGACTCTTGCAGAGAGGAGTCGTGGCATTGCTGAACTGTGACGGCGTCAGATAGTACAGCAACTTGGGCCAAAGCACCTTCAAGCCAAAAAATAAGAGTAAACTCACCGTAAGAATATCAGCATTCATTATCCATGAACACAGAGACATTTAGACACTTACGTCAGCGAGGCGGCCGACAGTGGTGGTGAGGAGATGGAGCGTGCTGTCACACATCGTCCTTAGTGCCTCATTGGTCACCTCCTCTGGATCGCTTGTTGCTCTTTGGTGGGACTTTGAGACACGGAGGAGCAAATATTTATAGGAATACATTTTACGTTCATAAAAAGTGCAAAAAATATAAAAGAAGCAACTTTTGTCTATAAATTGTTAATTAGTTAGCTTCAGGAATCATTAAACAACTTTAATCGTAGCTGGACCATTAAGCTGATTAGGTACATTTTTATCTCCTACCATCTGCAGGTCTCATATACGCTTCACTAATGAGTTTGTTGCTTTATTTTATTGCATGCGTCTGCTTGTAAATCTGCCGTCTTCTTTTTTGTGCCAAATCAGCTTTGGTGGAACGTGATCCACCACACAATTTGTTTCAGATGAATTACTTAGTCGGACCCATTAAATTCCACTCAAAACAAAAGTGAAAATCAGGAACAGATGTTTCAAGTTTTTTTTACCTGGTATGTGTCGTGCAGAGCACAGTTTTGAACAATGAATCGGACCAGTAATTCCCCTCCCTCTAATTCCAGGTAACCATGATGGGCCATGGCGCTGATCACCTGGACCACACGCTTCTTCACCTGCGAAACAGACGTACCCAGATACTCAGATACACAGCAATATGCAGCAATGGAAATGCTGTTTTTAACTATTATCTACATCATTGTCAAAATTTCAAACTTTTCCCACCTTCTGCCCTTTTTGAAAAACATAAGAACAAAAGTTCATTCTGAACTGAATATTTCTACAATCATTGATCTCTCTCCATCAATGATTGTAAGAGCTTATCCTCCGTATTAAGAAAAGTTTAAAAGCAGTGATTGGCACAAATTAGATCTTAGATGTTTGTTGTGCCATACAGTCCACAAAATATTTTTCCATACTTATGCACACATGGAAAATACTTCAAACTCCATA
This sequence comes from Girardinus metallicus, assembly GCA_903067095.1. Lineage (NCBI taxonomy): Eukaryota > Metazoa > Chordata > Actinopteri > Cyprinodontiformes > Poeciliidae > Girardinus > Girardinus metallicus. Next base: position 5,290 of record CAEGAE010034439.1, on the reverse strand, counting down.
TTTTTTCCATCTTGCATAACGACCCTGACCAAAAGAAAAAAGGACAGGCTGTGTCCCAGAATAAAATGGATCTCTCTTTGCACCGTTACGATGTTACCTTGTTGCTGTGGTCTGCCATCGGCTGTCTAATACTGGCCAGAATCAGAAGCTTTTTGCTCTCCATTGTAGAAGCTGCAACACCGCATGCACATAAAAGGTGAAAGTATTCATAAAAGCCATGTTAAAGAAATGAAATTTGTGGTTGCAGCATTTTCCTTACAGGAGGAGTTTATGAGGTGACGAAGCACAGCCAGGGAGCCCATCCTGCTGCGCTCGTTACTATTCTCCAACCGCTGCAGAACGTACATGACCAGCCGGTCTGGAAAAGAGTTGGCTAGTGGGAGAGGAGAGCAGGAACAAGCAGAGGAATAAAAAACTGAGACGGACAAAGTTGACAAAAAAAAGTAAACATATTAATAAAATAAATAACTAAATAGAAAGAGTTCAAGCCAGAAAAAAACAAAACAAAAAAAAAACAAGCAAGCAAGTGAAGGGGGAGAAGCTGTGGAGCAACTTTCACAGTTAACAAGATTATGTGGAGGAGACAGAGCCAACATGCTAACGCATGATCTCATTACTGCGCTTGTGACTCCATAGAGCTACATCAGATAGATCAGCCGGTTGGATGGGGTTTTTGACAATGCCATATAGACATTGGGGTCGCCGTTCACATTTTAATACATATATAGAAATAAAAACAGAACCAGTACCGAGCAAGCTGAAGCAACGCAAGACTTCGTTGTGGTTCTTGACAGTAGGAGGGTCGCTGTAATCAACAGGAGCAGAAACCTGCAGGAGACGAAGGAAAAGTTACACTGATTTCTGATCTGATCGTAACTAATTTAATGCAACTCATTCGGATCCAATTAGTGTCTGTAACTTGATTTGCACGTGTGAACTTAAAGATGTACTAATTTTACATTTGATTGTTTTGTATTGCGTCAAAGTGCCTATACCAATAAAAACACATTCTGATTTTTCTTTAAGAATTATAATACAAGAAGAAATTTGAACAACACATGCTTTTATTCCTGCTGTCCTGTTGTGAAAGTTCACTTATTCTTTAAATTAGCAAGGAAACTTTGCTTAGAGTGAGACAGTAGTATCCTATTACATTACATAAGAAATGAGATTATACTTTTTTTTTTCTGTTTGAAGTCTTACTCTCTCTTATAGCCTCAATGAACTAAGTTGTGTATTTATTGACGTGTTTCAGAAAATTCCATTTAAATATCTTGTTATATTCCAATGCTTAATTTGACTCCATCTTTAAACAAGCCTGAAATGAATACAACAACCTTGAAGTCTATGTTGCTTATTAATAACCTGCATATTGTAAAGTACTGTCATCGTAACCCAGGGCTCATATACGGTTCAGGCACTGATCTGACAAAGATTTCATTATTCAGTTACAAAACCAGCCAATAAAGCTACAAATTCAATGACTGATGAAGGCAGCTAAATTCCTTCTTCAATAAACATAACAAGAAAAGAAGCAATGACAAACCAATCACACTTCTCAATGCTTTGTCCACTTTTTAAAAACTTTTGGTCAAACAACTTTCCCTTTTACAATGTTTACAGATTTTCTGCACGTCCCTTCAGTCATTAGTGGTAAATTTCTGCAATAACAAGCATTACTCAAGTGCTGTCAAAGTTCATGAAACCTCATGACTGTGACTACAATGACACGACATGTGACACAACTAAAGAGAACAATCAGGGTCACTCAAATTAGAGCTGCGGCCTCTAACCCGGCGTTGACGTGGCTTTACCTGCTGATGCAGAGCCAAGAGGAGGCCGTCCAGCTGTGTCTCCAGGACCCTGCTGCCCATGTTGACCGACGCTTCGAGGACTTGACACAAGCTCTGTTCGGACCAAACGGAAAACTCTTAGCCTCAAGCTAACTCCAAGAGTGCGCTGTTGTAGTCAACAACCTGACTGTTGTGGACCTTTTGTGCCCACCTTACTGATGACGTAGTGCTCTGTGTTTTTCTTGTACAGGGACACGATGGCGGGGATGATTCTGGGGAGCTGCTCCTCCAGTTTATCACTGGCCATCAGGTGACACATAGAGCCCACCGCCTCACCCACTGTCAGCCTCAGCTGGAGGACACACAAAGACAGGCAGGATACGAGGTGACAGATGAGACAGACTGCACATTCACCGCTCCGCAAGGGAGGAAATCAGAAGAGAGTACCAGGATAACAGCTAACTTTACTTACAAGTTGAATAAAGTAAATGAAAAATCATGAAACCTCTGGGACACGTCTTCAAGTCACCAGTTAATAAAAACCTAATAATAAAAAAACCTAATAAGTTATAGAGAAAAGATAAAACTTATGTCACTCTATGAGCATCTGGTCGACTGCCGGGAAATTTCTAAATGGATCCAACATCGACTTCAATTAAGGAGAACAGTGGAGGGGCTGTTGCTCTGTAGCACTCTTTAATGCAGACTCATTACACACAGGGGATTCCTGTGTTTCTTTGGGACTTTTACTTCTCTACAGGATAAAAATCTTCCTTATTACACCCTATATATACAACTTTATGCTATAGGTTGTGTTTGTAGGCTGATATATTTCATGTCATTTTGTTCAACTGTCTGTATTGATCTGGAGAATCCTTTACCTTGGACTCCCTGCTTTGTAACCAGTTGTTGAAGAGAATGTCAAAAGCTGCATAGATTTCACCAGAGAATGTGTCTTTTCTGACTGTGGGATCTGGAGCTTTGTCCAGGTTGGCCAGGTACTCCAGGATGCTGTCACTGAAATGACACAGCGCTGCAAGGACAGCATGAGGAGGACAGGGAAAACAGCAGGAGAGAGCAAGAAGCATGAAACAGAAGCGGAGGAACAGGAAACTGGGAGTTTACTTATCCTAAAGGTGTTCCATCGTTATTATTCAGAACATCCGAGAACAAATGTTTGAAATTTAGTCCGTTTTTTAAGATGAGACGAGGGAGGTTCTTACCGGATGAAAATACCCATTTCATGTTGTCCTGTTTGGATATGCCCAGCATTGGCAACATGGTTCCCAAGATGGCATTTAGGAACGGCACCATCCCATAAACTAGACAATAGAAATATTGACAAATTATATTATAACAAAATATATATTTTTACAGCACTGTAATGAGTCATATTTGGAAATTGCAAGAAAGCTTTTGGAGGAAACAATGAAGACTTCCCACGAGTTCCTCACGATAGTTCTTGTGAAATGTTAGAGCAATGTTTCCCAACCCTGGTCCTTAAGGAAACATTGCCAACACAGTGTTTCCCAACCCTGGTCCTAGAGGACCAGGGTTGGGAAACACCTAAAACTGCCCTGAATGTTTTAGGTGTTACCTTGCTTTAGCACAGGTGATTTCAATTGACAAGTGTTTGCTGAACTGCAATCAGCTGAATCAGGCATATTAAACCAGAGAAATATCTAAAACATGCAGGGCAGTGTGCCTCGAGGACCAGGGTTGGGAAACGCTGTGTTAGAGGATTAGAAATAAGGTCTCTGTTTTAGGAGACCATATATTGACTCCAATTGATAAAACTGTTCAATAAATACATAGAACATAATTTGACAAACATGAACAACAAACTGAGGACTCGCTACACAAGTCTCTCAACACAACTTTACCCATAATTCCATCAATCTGCACAAGTCGGTGACAGTTGTCAGGAAGAGTCGGCACAAATAATAGGGTTTGATGTTTTCAGCTTTCAGTTTTTTGATACATCCCCAGAAAGCCCAGTAAGTGTGTGGTCCTTACTCTTTTAGTCATGAGGCAAAAACCTGCTGAAACCAGTCTGTCAGCATGAACTGCAATATTTACAAAACCTTTGTTTATATTTATAACTTTTGTACATTTTAAGAAAGATCAAACAATCTTTTATAATATGTTTAACAGAATTCAGACATTTTCTTTTCCATGGCAGGATAATCTCTCAAAGGTGCAGGAACGTTTGAGTGAGTCTTAATGCCAGTGGAACCGGCTCATTCTAGTAAAAAACTAAATAGTGGGAAAGTTCCTGAGCAGGTTAAACAGGTTCCTGTTCTTCTCCTGACAGTCACTCAATACTTTCCTGCCAGAGTTGTGACTGCCTGGCCAGTGGCTGGCGAGCTGGTTCACGTGAGCCACTCTGTGGTGGTTACCTCATCAGAGACTGAGATGTTTCTTCCCTCTTTCTGTGTCTCACCGTTTGAGTCAGAGAGGTTGGCCAGCGTTTGAACCACAAAGAAGTGAGGTAGGACCCCTGGCTGGAACTTGCTCAGTATCTCCTCCATGATGTCATTGATGTGTTTGTTTCCCACGGCAACCAAGATGTTACTGGCCGCCTGCTGCCAGTCAGGAATGACATCCTTAGACAAGAGGGCACGATAAGAACAAAACATTATTATCAGTCTGTGGATGTTATTTACTTTGTGTAAGTAAAAATAAAGGAGCAGCCATTTCACCTTGGATCTGGTCATTTCCTCTGAAGCCAGGGAGATGATGCTTTTTATTCTGGGGGCACTGATCTCCTCTATCCTGCAGCCAACAATCAGCTCAATGGTCTGAAGAATCACAACTCTGTGACTCACTACCAGCTGCAAGAGGAGAACCGAGGAAGAGCAGATTATGAGGAAGGCATAAAAATAAGTAGGGCTGTTGTAAACGAATATTTTAGTAATCGAGTAATCTATCTACTATTCTTACGATTAATCGGGTAATTGGATAAAAAAAAAGATAAAATAAAACATTGGTAAATCTAACAATAACAGCAGTGTTACTATCGCATATCAATATCAGTCCAATTTTTCACATTTGAGCTTCTCTAACAGTTAATTTTCTGTAGTTTAGAAAATTAATCTGTAACAATAATAGTTCACTTTGTTAACTTTAAGAAAAGTTATACAAAAATCTGAAATTATTTCAATGTAATAATAAAGAGGCAGGCTCACAAATAGCCTATCTATTTGTGACCAGGCTGTTGTGAATAAATGTCTATACTCCAGCTTTCTGTTTCTGTTTTCATCTTCAGTCACTTTAATAGAGGAACTCTCACCTTGCACAGCCATTTATAGCGTTTGTGTTCATGTTAGTGACGGGATTTGACTATGAGGGGCCGTTTAGGACAAAAACTATGTTTTGTCTCACACACACTACTAAAAACTCACACACAAAATATTAAAATTGCACATATATATTATTAAAATGTCACACACAATTTTTTTTCTCACACGCATACATAAAAGACTAAGATTGCACAT
>CAEGAE010034431.1:0-19870 GCA_903067095.1 Girardinus metallicus | reverse complement strand
GTTGCTGGAACCCCGGCGGTGGCCACGAGGCCTTCGCGTGCTTCGCTGCGAGGGCCTCCAACGCCGCTTGCGGCTTTAATTCTGTTTTTGCTATTTTTGGAACAGCAAAATGCTTCAGATCATCAAACTGTTTTTTACAATTAGAATAAAACACTCTCATCAACCCCCTAAAAAGTCAACACTAAATAAAAATCATCCTTTCTGATATTTTTTGAGCTACTTTTAGCTTTGATTACAGCACACATTTGCTGTGGCTCTCTATTTTTTGTCCAGACTGCCATTTAAAAATGAACCAGAAATCATATTTTGATCTGAGAAGAGAAGAGAGCTTTGGAGTCCAATATGTTTTCTCTTTAGTGCAACTAAGACTCTTCTAATATAGTTTCTGGTTAATAAGTGGCTTAACAGAAGGATTGTGACAGTTGTAGCCGATGTCCTGGAAATGTCTGTGTGTGGTGGCTCTTGCATCTCTGACTCCGGCTGCGGTCCATGCCTTCTGAATCACCTCTAAACTTTTAAATGCACTTTATTCCAGAATCATTTCAATTCTTCTTCTGTTATTGGTGTACCTTTTACCTACAAACTTTTCACTTCCCTGAACTTTACATTAATATGTTTGGATAAAGCACTCTTTAATAATGACCTTTTCTTGTCTATCATCTTTTTGGAGGGTGCATGTGACTGTCTGCTAGACAAGGGAACATTTCGCCATAACTGTCAAGATAAAAACTTTTCAGTTTTTAAAAACTTTATTATTATATTTCCTAAAAAACATATTAGGTTGATACATGTATCTTTGTGTGCAATAAATCTATAATACCACAAGGTATTGTGTGCATACATCCTCTGAGTGATGCAAAAGAACAAGCATGTGTGTTTGTGCACATGAAATGCAGAAATAGATTAATAACACTGGACAGTTGCATACTTGCAAGATCAAAAAAATCAAAACCATTCATGTGACAAACTCCAACTAATGAAAGCAGACTGATCCACACACTTGCACTCTCAACCTCCAGCTCACAAGCAATTTATAGAACACATTTTTCTGTCAGAGGTGGCCAGAGGAAAGCCACACAGGCTCAGGGGAATATGACTTCACACATAGAGGCCCCTACTAACCAGACTTGTAAACTGACAACCTTCATCCAGTGCAGGAATAGAGACTTCCACTGCTCACACTGAAGCTCAGAAGAAAAGTGATATGTTTTATTTTGAAGGAAAAAGGGGCAAAAAGACCATAAAGTAAAGCACAAGGAAGACAAACACAGTAAGGTTCAAGCAAAATAAAAAAAAATATATGGAGCAAAAATAGATTAGAGGGCAAAGAAAACCTACAGAGATGGTTGAGATGAAGCTAAAAGGGAAAATGATCGTTTACACACAAACCAAATCAAAAAGGTCACTACTTTTATACGCATGCATGGATGAGAACCATATGTTGGAAATGATGAGGACTCTGATTAAAAATGTAAGTCCTTAAATTGAAGGTGAAATTATATATCAAATATTGAGCAGCTGAAGGTTTTCCCAGATTTACACTTTTGGAGATCTAAAGCGTACAAGATGGCTTCCTGTGAGTTTCAGTGTCTTAGATTCACAACCAGGTATTAGGCTCTATTTCATGGCTGTCCTAAAATACTTTAAATTGCATTAAATGGTATCTATGGTGACGGAGATGTTAAAATGTAGATGTTTTGTCAGAATCTGAGCAACTTCATTTTTCTTGCTACTAAAATATGACGATAATGAGCAAACACAATTGTCTACACACCTTCCGTTGTCAACTACATTTAAATTAACTAATCTAAAGGCAGAGTGTTTGATTTTTTTATAACCAGTAAAGCTGGTTGATTGATTATGGCCACTAATGTGATTTAAAGTTGCTCGTTATCTGATACACTGCTGACCCTTCACGTAAACTGTCCCTTTTGACTTTAGAGAACTCATCTTTTAATACATAATGGTTTGCATGCAAATAATGACAGCTGAATATTTAACTTGGATATTTATAAAACATGGCAGAGTGGAGCAGGTGAAGGAGAAAGCTGTGTGGTCGGCTGGCCACAGGCAGGAGACCGCACAGCAGGTTGCAGAATATTTATTCTTAAGTGGAACAGCAGGAAATATTACAGTATCTACACTCAGAGCATTTACTCAATGGCAGCAACTTGTACTACTCACATTGGGACATCTTGCTGATGGTCTCAAGAACAACCTTGTCAGTAAACGTATGCTCTACAGTTGTACAATTAAAGTAGCTGCATTTGTGTTGCGCTGACAGTAAATCAATCCTGCAGGGAGCTGAAATAACAGTAATCCCACCTCACTTCCTGGTCACTGACAAGACCCCCCTAATCGAATCAGACTTAACTGAAACTGATGTCACTCACTGGCAAACAAGGTAAGCTGTGCAGTACAACATCTAACATCTGCAGCTAAGGTTTTTAACTCTACTTTGTTTCCCCAGATGGTGCAGCATAGGACATCCGCATCGGCCCTCAGGCCATCAGAGCCCCCGCTGGCCAACACCACCGCTGCTTGGAACGAGCATATTCAAGCAGCTCTCCCTGAGGCCCAGGAAAATGGATATTGATCTGGAGCCATGACTAAATGGATTAAATTACAGAGTAGTGTTGGTAGCGCGGCAGCAGAGAGAATGAGACAAGAGGGAGGAGGAGGAACAAGAGATGGCGAGGGAGACAAAACTAAATGAGAAATGTGGTAGTGGAAGTCTGCTAAAATCTTTGCCTCGCAGATGATTTCTTTCTTGCGGATTCCTTTAATCCACAGCTCAACTAGCAGCCCTGTACAATCATCCTTGCTCACCATACTCCCCAGCATCATCCTGGTCTTCATGCAGTCATGGGCCAATTGGCTACAGAGGAGTAGCTAGACAGGGGATTATTGTCCTCCATTCAGCCAAGACTGTTGAGTGGTAAGACTGCTAAATGTGTGCTGGGAGAAAAAGAAGACGCACAATCATGAATTCAGAATCTGAATAATCCCGCAGAGAGCGTAAATCTGGACGAATCTGGCCGTCAGTCAGTCACAGTCACAGTCAAAGTTGTTTGCTCCAAACAGTTAATCAATCAGCAAACCTTCTTAAGCCTTTCTCCTGCACAGCCTTGCTGATGGGCCCAGCGGCTGCGGAGAATCGTTTTCTGAGTGCGTCTCCTGTGAGCTCTGATATTCGGGACATTAATGCATTCACTTGTGACAGGAATATCAAAGAGGTGAGCATGAACTGCACTGGAAAATTGTAAAAACTGAGGAGAAGTTGCAACAAACCTCGAAAGACTTTTACTTTGCGCTACTTAGCCTTTAGACCTAAAGCACTGCTATCAGTTTAATGCGTCAGCGTGATCACCGACACAAAACATCATAACCTGACTCTGAAGCCTTCTGTCTGTTGCAGCTTATTTTAGCATCATTTCATCCTTACTGCAAACACTTAAAAACTGAGCCAAGAGTTTCTGTTCAGGAAAAGATCTCAGCTTGTTGTTATGAAGCTTAGCAGGGACTATACAACCAGAAGAGGCAGAATCCGTATGCAGGAGGAACAAATAGAGTAAAATCGGGATTTCATTTGAGTAGACTGCTACTGGCCTTCCTTCAGAGCTCTATAAAGCAAGGCTATCTGAGCTGAGACTGTGTGGAGGATTCAGCTCCCACAGGAGGAGTTTTATCTCCTCAGCTGCCCTGGGAGCAGCTAATATCCCCCAGGAGAAAGAGGAGAATATGATTCAGCTCCTCTTACTGATTTACCCAAAGGAAAATACAATCTAATGTAGAGGAAATGCATCTTTGCCACATTATACCTGGTTGTGTCTAACCAAGAGTAGCTCTTATCACTTTGGAAAATAATTTCAGTATCTACCCCCTTACTGGAGATTAAATGATTAAAGATTTGACTTTGAAATTTAAATTTTTAAATTATATTGGTCAGATATGAAATGAAAAAAAAAATACTTCTGGTCAGACGATGCATCTACAAACAACCAGCAAGAAGAATTCTCAAATCAAGACTGTGAGACAGAATGATTTGATTTTTTTCTCTTGCAGCCATTGGAGAGAGAACAAATGTTGCTGCTTTTCCAAGCTGATGTTCTTACACTCAGAGGTATATACTGTATCTGAAGTACTGGATTTAACATTTCCAGTAAAACATCTAACATCTGTGGCTACCTAAACATCTGAGCTGTTTAGGTCCATTTTTTAAAAGTCACAGAATTTATTGCAGTTAACCTCACAGTAATCACTTTTTAAATGTAGAAGCTGGAAAAACCACAAACGGAGGGAAAGACGTGTGGTTAAATGTGTAGTTTCTGTAAAACTAACACAGTGAACTTCCTTACAAAAACACACCTAAGGAGATCAGCTTTTTACTAAATGCTTAAAAGCGTTTTTCTTCCAGTAAGACTTAAATATAATCCAGATTTTCTATGATTTTCTTAACTCCAGTCATAAACACTCTCCGCCACTCCACTTCATTCCCTTCAGGCCAGCACACCCCGTCATTGCTGGACTGAATATTCATAAAGGCACCATGGATTTAAGATGACACATAAGCATCCGCCTATGCCCGACATACACATGAAGTGAGCATTAACACGGCTTCATTTCGGTCTTGCTAATGTGGAAACTGCATGTTTTCTAGTCCAGCCTTTAAGAGGGGCTTGTATGTAATTTATGTGGTTCTCTGAGGATCAAAATGTACAAAAGGCCTAAATTGCATCTCTCAAAAGTTAGGTGATGTTGTGCACATCCATGTAGCTGTCTGCATTGTCTTTGTCATAATTTCCCTCCGTTCTGAAATTGGCAAACATAGTGTAAAGCATATGGATATCTCTCCTCAATAAATTAGTTCCTCTTTTATACGCGGCCTAGAAATTTCTTAACCCACAGAGCCACGAAAATGTCCTCTGGGTGTGTGAGATACAAAGAAATTTGACAGTCCGTGGAAGCACAGAAATCAGTCACTGAACATCATTCCAGTGTCTTGGCTGCAGTTGCAGAGCATCGTGACTCTCTGGCTCCATCTGTTGAAACCATTTCATAGTTAAAGGCGAACATTTGTGAGCACACGCAACCAAGCATAGAGGAGGGCACTGAAGTCTTGGAAGGCATTGTGCATACAAATGTCAGCTGGGATAACGATTCATTGGCTGCAGATGATTCTTACATAACACTTGTAATTCTTCAAACACGCTTGGCTGAGTAGATTAATGAGGGGTTGGGTGAACTTTCTCATTTATCTAAGGCAGAAATATTAGAAATATCCATCTGTTTGCTCTATTTGCCAGCAAAGTTCACTGTGATGCACATTTTGAATGTGGGTACACTCTGTTCAGGTCAGAAAACTATCACAAGAACTGTTTTAAACACATTAATAAGGTACTTCCATTGAGTAGAACTTTATTATGCGGTTATGTTGGGTTCAAACTAATCACATTTATGCCTGAAAAAAGCTCATCTATCAGCCTCACGTTTACCAGCAAAAAAAAAGGAGCACACTTTTTGTTGTGACAAATGGGTATAATGAACCCAAAACTTTCAGAATGGTGTGGCTTTTTTTAAACAACTTGTGCTACGTAACACAGTCAATCCTCTGCATCTTAAGGCAGAGATGAGCTCTGGATGCATCAGTTAGACAGCATCGCTTTGATCAAGCTTCACCTTTTGTCTTCCTTTTTTACCCTCCCTCTTCTTCTCTGAGAAAAATCAAACGTTGTTTTTCCTTCTGAGTGATGTCGTGTCAGGTTCAGTTTTGAACACACCTTTTAATTCTGTCAACAGCTCCAGAGTGCATCCAACTGCCAAGTAAGAACTCAAATTTCTGGGACGCAGCATTTTAATGCTAACCTCATCATAAATCAATGTCTCAACAGATACACAGTAACGCCAACATTTGCCTTCAACATAAGGAAGTAAAAACAAATGCAACAGTAGCAAATAATTTGGAGCCCTATACTAAAACCCACAAAAAACCCTGAGTCTCTCCAAATTAATTGCCAAATGTGAAAATGTGAACGTTATTGTTTCAGCCAGGACAGGAGATTTTATACTCTCATAAATATTAATAGCTTTAAGTTTGTTCTTGAAATTCTTTTAATGAAAAAACCAAGAATGATAGAGAAAGGTATGAATTTGCAAGGAGAGAGAAGCATAAACCCAAAGGTTTTCTGACGGTAAGTTAGTGTGAATCCTTCAACAAATAAAAGTTAGACAGTATTTTTGATGAGGAACAATTTTCTGTTTCTTAAATGGCAACAAAGTTCTGTTCACCACTCAAAACAAGGACAGAAATCTAAAGTCCTTGTTTTAGTATTGGGTAAGTCTACATTTTGTCATTTGAATTCAAAAGTAAAACTTCCATATAATAGTGATACATTTCAAGTATTTATTTCAGTTTATTTTTAATGATTTAAGCTAAGGAAAAATGTAAATTCCTTTTCTCAACATTTGATGAGAAAATGTTGAGTTATTTTGTTGAGGGTGTCAATGACTGAATAACTGTTCAGTCTAAAGTTTAATGTTTAAGAAAGCAAAACAAAAAATAAAATGTTCAATAATATCTTACTTTTCAGGTGGGCATATTTAGAAGATCAAAGTCCTAATATTATTGTATTGACAATATCGGTTTGGCTTTCATTAGCTAGTACCCAAAATCACCAGCATAAAGAGAAACAATTGAACCATAGTTCTGTGAGAAATGACACTATTTAACACACCTAAATTCCTTTAACTAAATAGCAGAATTAATGAAATTTTTGAAGATACTCTTAACGTGACGTAATCTACTGCATTTGTGAATTCAAAGGTTTCTGACAAGACGGGGCAAAAAAACATAAAAAAAAGAATTTCCAAGCATTGTTTTTATTTCTCAATCAATGCAAGTGATGTACAAAATCATTTAAAACCACAACAAAAGGGGAAAAAAAAATAAGCATCTAATGTCAAGCCAAACACTCACATGGGTGCTGAACAGTTTGTCTGTGGAGGGAGAGATTATTCTAGGTACTTAGATTGACTCAAACCCAGCAAATAAATATCAGACAATAAGAATTCTAATAGAAATGACAATTGTAAGGTGAAGGTTATGTTCCAGCTGGAACAGATGTGAAAGTTGCACTGAAAAAAAAAATAAAAAAATTGAAGCATCTTCCCTGGACAGTATCTGTTCATGGCAACAATGAGAGCGCAAAGTCTTCTTGGCTTTATCTGTCTGGTCGCACCATGCCTGGCCTGACGGGCATCATCATGGGACGAGGGTGCCGCATCATGTGTGGAGGTCCTGGCATCATCTGCATGGGTCCTCCCATCGGTGGCCTCATGCCTCCTACAGTGGAAAATAGGACAGAGAGCTGAGAGGAGGCTTTACAACAACACAGCAATTTAAATAGTGATAAATTTACAAACATTTAAAGGGGCAATTTTATGTATTTTGCAGGCACATTGTGCTGTGAAATGGCACCATCAAGTAACTTAAGTTGCTATGAAAATGCTGGATATATCAAACATGACTAAAAAGACATTTGACTTCCTAATTTAACACCTTGACATTGGGCCTCTGTCACTTTAAGAAGCTCCTGCTCTTTCCTACACTCCGCCTTCAGCACATCATCACAACGTCATTCCTCCATTAAGGCTTAACAACGTTTTTACCAGCGTTTTAACTGAGAAATAGCTCGTATGAGTAGCTCAACAGAAGCGCAGTTTCACCAGGTGTCTAACTGCTGCTAGTCTGGAGGAGTTGAGTGAGGAAGTTAAGGCCGAAGCTTGGAATATTGGAGACGGCAGCTCCATGGAAAAAGCAGCTCTTGGTGAGACTAAGCATTTTGCACACCTGAATAGTTACCATGAAAGATTCAAAGATGCAAAGATTCCTGAAACATTCGTGAAAGAATCAAAGCAACACTCCTGGTACGTTTTTGATGAGGGAATAACAATTTAACACGATGTAAAGCTCCAAAAAGTGGATTTTGCTCCCTCTAACAAATGGCTATCATTTCACTATAAACACATGGATAAATATTGACTTATTGTACACTGCAGATCTGTGCTCCTATAAGCTTCAGACAGCGGTCGCATCGTGCTGGACTTTGTGAACCAAACTGCAGAGAATCATTAACTGCATAATGAATAATCGGCTTTCTACTCATGACCTTTTCGGGTGTCTTAGTGAGTGAACACAGACTTGGCTGTTATGAGGAGATAAGAAAGATCTGCAATCCAAAATTTCACAAAACAAACAAACAAACAAAAAAAAATGGGCGCTTCAAAGGAAGCTGCTCCTTACCAGGCCCACCGGGCATCATCCCATGAGGCGGAGGCCCCATCATAGGCATCATTGGAGGGCCTCCCATTGGCGGTGTTGGTAGCATGCCTGGCCGAGGAGGTCCTGCTATGCAACAAACACTAAATATTACAGAGACACTGCAACATATATAAACAGCAAGTTGCAATATTTGCTAATATGTTGCTGTTTGATTAAAATGAAAATGCCTACAGTTTCAAAATAAAAAAAAAAAATAAAAAATACAACACCAAGTATTAATTGGAAATATTTTTTGACTTCAATTCGAAGGGATCTGAAATGACGGACTCACCTGGAGGAGGACCACCAGGGAACGGTGTGGGGGGAATTTTTCCCTGCTGAAAAGCAGCCGCTGTTGAGTAAGAAAGGCAAAATATATCAAACACACAAAAGCATCAGACAAATGATTCATCGTAGAAAGCATAAAGCACATAAAGAACACATACCATCACTGGCTTTTTGTGTCAAGATTTAATGTCATCCATAAACGACACACAGAATGCAAACAACAATAGAGCCAAATGCATGAGGCCTTTAACATTTCACCATTGCAAATTCATCATGTAATGCTATTGTCTGCAGCTGCTTTAAGTGTGGGTGCAGAATGAATGGCATTACCAATAAAACAAAACATTAAGGAGCAAAGAATGATATTTTTGTTGCAATCTGCCAAACGTCACATCCTCAGTTATGGGCCAAACTGTGCATCAGCTTTGCATTACATGTGTGGATTAGAGGTTTGTAATCTCAGAGGGAGAGAAAAATAAGCTGTGATAGAGAGGCCAGTGTTTGAGAAAAGAGCTTTGAAATCCCACATGTGGAATGTGTAAAGGCCTTTTATTGTCCACATTTGACCACATGACTTAATACAGAAAAAAAAAAAAAGAAGCATGCAGTGCTCACATTGGTAAGAGGGAACATGCATGTAAGAGAAAAATCACTAGTACATTATTGCCCCTAGAGGTCAGTTTCACATAAAAAAAATTACATTTCTGAATCTTTTATAGTTAATATTTAGAAAATCCTACTCGTTCAGTAAAACATTTTTACTCCCTATGCAAAACAAAGAAATGAATAAGGTTGCTTATTTTTAGTCTCTACTGCATACAATTTACAAAAATATATAAACTTCCATCTTTCTTAAAGAATAAACACATGGAAGAGGTTTCTACAAAAACATTTCTTCACAAATACAGACGCAAGTTAAAACATTTATTCATCCTTCAAAGTGAAACCACAGATGGACAATTCTGTAGACAAAATTGTTAATTTATGCTAAACATTTGTGAATGATAATGTTGAGTAGGCCTAAAAGCTAAATCACCTCCAACAAGCTGCACACCAAAGATATTTTTCTGCAGTTCAAGTCAAATTATTTAAAATTAAAAATCAACTCAAGTTGTATAGACTGATCACAGACAAAGTGTTATATTCTCAATCTTTATTTCAGCCAGTTTAATATTGTAGAACAATATTAAACTGGCAATATTAATCTAAAATTCTGTTTCTACATAAAAACATCCAAATTACATAAGACAACATATCAGAATACATATGTCGTCTTATGCTTCATACAGCTCTCATTCTTGTCACATTATCCTTTTTTCTAGTGCAATTATACCTAGCACACATTTTTCTTCCACTCAGTTTTCCAATACTGTGCCTGGATACAGCCCTCTGAACAACCATGTCTTAAGAAGTGATCTTTAGTGGCTTATCCTCCTTGTGGAACGTGTGCGCAGCCGTCTTCTGGACCAATAAAGTCAGAAGTCTTACCCATAATACTGTAGGCTATTACAAAAAAAAAAAAAAAAATGTCTGTACGATAAATCTCATTGGCGAATGTGCTTCTCCAATTTTCTGAACTGATTTTTAAATTCATTAGCTGCAATAAATAAGCCACAATAAGCACATCAAGTGTTTCACATTGTATTCAACATGTTTCTATAAAATACAAGGTTTTCTTTTTAAAATGAATCATAAACATTTTACGGTATTCTAAATTACTGACATGCAACAGATGTGTATGTCTTGAATGTATTGGTTTGTTCTAGATATAATGTGTTTTCCTCTATGGAAATGTTATGATTATGGGGTGATAAATGGATAAGACAGCCAACATGTGTGAAAAATTGAACAACAGATAAGAACAATTTTAAGACAAAATTACTTTTATTGTCTGGAAGCAGACAGAAGGCGGCCACACATGACTCACTTTGGCTAAATAAAAAAAAAACAAAATAAAATAAAAATAAAAAAAATAAAAAAACACCCAAACATTGACAAGTTGTGTGTGTTTTATGAGATTGAGTAAGAATTGAATTGTGATCCAATTTAACTTTTGTCAGCAAAATCTAACAATGACATACCAGAGCTTGGCATACTATTCCAGAGTACATACTAAATAAAGTGGGTTATTTTAATTAGAAAATGATGTACAAGTAGGGACATATTGAATATGTCCCTACTTGTATGTAATTGGAAAGCTTAGCTTTTCCAGATTTATGCAAACATTTTAGAACAGAGTAATCCAGAAAGAAACAAACATCCCCAACATTAAGGCCAATCAAATCATAAATATTCCCAAATATGTGCAACATTTATTTTTAGCTACTTGAGAAACTAACTTTAGTTAAAGTCCAGAGATAGACAGACATTTACTTACTTGTTTTATCAATCAAGCTCTGCGCCTGCTCCTCCATCCATTTCTGGTAGTAATCTTTCACATTTTCTTTGTGTTTTCGGCCACTGCAGTGAGTCTTCCTCACTGAAGGCTAAGACAGAAACAGAAAGGAGAGATGGTTAAGTTTAAGCAAAATGTTGTAAAATGTCCTAAATACTCAAGCTTATACAAAGAAGGCAAAGGCCTTCTTTGTATAAGCTTGGGCGAATGGTTTAGCTTGGGCGAATGGTTGTTATAGGGCAACTATAATTTATGTAATTCAGAGGCCATTTTTTGGATCGTTTTGCAACTTTATCTGAGGTTTCTACTTGCGATGTGAAAACAGAAAAAAATTCTATCATATGTTCAGAGGACAGTTTTACATGAGACAGATGAGCTTCATTTATCAAGATAGTGAGAAAAAACAAGGAACTCCACTTTTGTTTTCAAGCTCTCGCAACATAATACGTAGAAATATATTAAATTCAGAAGGAACAAAATAAGAATGAACTTTAAGACCACTCATATGTTCTACACATGATCCAACTTTATTGAGAAAACAAATATCCCAATTAGACATACATGGTGAATAATTTATCCATCAATTCACGAATCGTCATGACTTTTTATATATTGATAAACTGGTACACAGATTAGTAAAAATCTAATCAACAATTTAGGTAGAAACAATTGTCACTTACCGAATCATGTGTAAGGTATGTATCACAATAGTCACAATAAAACCTGTGGAATAAACAAACCAAAAAAATGTCTTGTCAATAGAAACAAATGCATTGATGTCTAAATCAAAATTGCATGCCAATTTCCAAATGAACCGGAAGAAAGAGAGGACATAATTCACAACTGCATTTAGAAAAACTTGACAAAAATATTTCACACTTTTCAGATATACAGGCTGACCAGAAATAGTCAGCGACTGGCAGGTGATATACCTGAAAAGTAACATATTTCTCAATCATTAATCCCATCAAAACTAAGGATTTACATTACCTGTGGTCAATAAATGTCTCAACCAGTTTAATATTCTGAGATATTTTTGATTATATCCATATCAAATGTTTTGATATTTAGCTTAGAATACTTTCTACTAGCTCAGAATTACCTTAATTAACAACATTTAAGTTAAATTTTCATCACAAATAATAAATATTTTATTTATGATGAGCATAAATAAAAGATTTTATTTTAACTTTATACTCTTCAAATTTTATCTTTTTAAAAATCTGGCTTGTTACTAGGGAATGCTGGCTTAAATGTACAATTCTATCGTGTTTCAGACGAGAGGATTAGAATCTTTCCTTGCTGCTTTAAATTGTTCGTTGAAATAAATGTGAAACACTATTAAAAATTACAAGATTAACTTAATACTGGGTGTAACCTAAAGGGGGCAAATTTAAAAGTCCGAAAAGAGCATCATATTTTGTACAAATCAGTCATGGAAACGAGATGAGCTGCGATCGAAAAATAGCACAGTTACAGAATGACTTGTGTGAAGAAATATGTAACAGTTGCTAAAATATCACTAAATAATTATCTTTAATGTCCAAAACTACTGAATGTATGTTTTACTATATTTCATAGATTCCTAATAAAGGTAGACGTTTCTATTGAGAGTCGTTCCAGCAAATAGACACATCCCAACCAAAGAGCGATCAGCATGGGTTAAAAGATTTCAAGTTATCTTTGCACAGCTCGTGACTCAGTAAAAGTAAAAGGTAATCATTATTCCAACTGAACTAGGAGAGATTTAATACCAAATAAATAAAACAACATATTTCTGAACTTACTTCGGCATGTTGTCCCCAAGCTACGTTGAGAGCGCGGTTTCTGTGCTCCCAAAAACCTTCCCGACCTGCTATGAAGACGGAACTCAGACAGTTCCGCTTACCAGATATAAACATCGCGAGAATTCGGTAGATTTTATATATATAAAAAAAAAACTAAATTAAAATAAATAGATAAATAAATAAATACAAAACAAATGTCTCGACAAAGGAAGCAAATATGACTAAACTAATCATAGAAAATGATTTTTTCCCCTTCTTTGTTTGTTTCTTTCTTTTTTTGTACTTTCTGTTTTTCTTCCTTTCTTCTTTCACTTATTCATTCATTCATCACCAGATCCAAGTGGAATATTTGTGACATTATAATAAAATAGTCTATCATATTAAACACAGTGTTGATTTAAAAGCACATATAATTTACAATGTAAAATACTGTACAACAGAAAAAAATGTTCAGATAATACTAAATTGAAACCTTTTGCAACCTTTCTTGGGGTTGTTGAATGTTTAAGATGAAAGGACAGATTAACTAAAATAACTATAAAACTGCAAAATTTGTGATTTGTGTGAAATAAGGGCTGTAGTGCACAGTGATGTTAACTAATAAGAGGTCAGTAAGACGATGACATTGAGTTTTAATATCAAAGCAGGTTTTATTTTATCATGATTTGAATGTAAAAGACTCTATAACATTTCTATCTACATAAAATAATGCAAAAACTGCAGAACTGAATGACTGTAACATTCAAATCATTGAACAGCAATGCACATAAATAAATAAATAAATAAATAAATAAATAAATAAATAAATAAATAAATAAATAGATAATAGAAAAACAGATACGATTCTGATGTGGAAATTACTTGTTGGGCTCTGAATTTAGAAAAACTATAATCAGGGATACCTGATTTAGTTATTATTATTATGCAGTTTAAAAATGTTAAACATTTTTTTCAGACGCTGCAGCAGTTGTGTCTCAACATACTCTATCTATTTTTTTTAACATGCTTAGGATCCTATTTCTAAAACATACACTAGGTGCACTTTTAGCATCCACACCCATAACTGCGACGTCACTAAAGCACACGATGTCCAATTTTTCACTTTGTATCAGTATTTAAATTAATTTCATAAATTGTACCTAACTAAAATGTTCCAAACTTATGTCCACTGAATGGCCTATGAATAATTGTCAGAGTTCCAGAAGCATAATCTCGATTGGTTTCTTTCTTATCAGTGTGCGCTGAAATATGCTTTACATTAATTTCATTGATAAACCAATGAAAAGGTGGCCACAAATAGCAACAGATGACGTTGTAAGTGACGCACGCACTGTTGCAACGTCAAACGTCGTCCCCCCTTGCTGGTGCCATGCGCACTGACGCTTGTTGTTGTTGTTATTGAGCTGGTCGTTATGGCTGAACGAGGCCTCGGACTTAACTGAGAGAGGACCCCCGCCTCGGGACGACCCGCCATCCATGGAGGGCACAGACATGGACGTGGACGCAGAGCTCATGCAGAAGTTCAGCTGCATGGGCACCACGGACAAGGACGTCCTCATCTCGGAGTTCCAGAGGCTGCTGGGCTTCCAGCTCAACCCGGCCGGCTGCGCCTTCTTCCTGGACATGACCAACTGGTGAGTGCAGGGATAGGTGGGCCTGTTGTTGAACAGCACCATGGCGCTATCTTAGCTCTTGGCTTAGCTAGTTATCTTATGTTAAAATTATAAAAAATAAAGTGGCTATTGTAGGCCAGGGATGAGTGCTGATGGTCAGTGCGGCACGGGTCATTTTATCCTTCCGTTACGGGAAATGGCTGTTAACTCTTAGTGGGCCATTTGAGGCAAACGGAAGTAAAACAGTAAAGTTTGCCCTGACCACGAGTTCTAATGCCGCGACAAACTTCCAAAAACAATACCAACCTGATTGAGAAACTTAACGTAAAAAACGAAGCACTTCATACTCCTGGGTTAGGTTATGTTTGTTGTATTATGTAATAGCGTGGAGAACTGCTCAAAGTGAGCCGTTTGTGAAACCACGACTCGGATCAGAATCAGTCGTGATCTATCAGGAGACAAAAGCAAGAGCAGCAGTGATCAAAACGCCTCTGTGTTCCTGATCAAATTATCTGATCAATGGACGTGATTCTTTGTGATTTCAGTCAATAACTGATAACTGAGGTTTTCTAATTATTAAATATACAAAGTTTATTACCTTCAGCACAGTTCAGTTCTTTGGTAATTACATCCATTTCATATATGCACAATATCGTTTCTTATAGAAAGACACAATTTAGTCATATAGTTTTCATTTGTTAAACTCTGTACATTGGCAGTTGAAATGCTATAAAATATCAGATTTTACTTATGTTCCTGTTTACTCAATGCATTGAAATGAAGAACTTTCAACACATACAGCATGTACTTTTTTCAGCAAACCTTTAACTACAAATGTATCAGGATTTCCATCTCCATTTTCTGAAATCACTCTGACCCTTGATCTCTGTAGGTTAAATTGTATGGTATGAAAGGAAAAAGGTGATCCATTAGGGGGCTTGCGTTCAGTTCTGATCTAAAAGGGACTTGTGACTACTTCTTGTTGAGCCTTAACACCAACATTTGCTAATGTTTAACAGAAGTTACATCATTAGCAAGAAGACTAAACTGGCTTGAAAGTTACACAATTTTAATTTAAATTTCCTTTAAAAAAAACTTAAGCATTTTACATCCAGGTTGGTCTTTTATTGATCTCTGTAGTCTCTCACCCCCACCCGTTCTTCCTGGATGTTTTTTCCGTGTTCTTTCCATTTCTAAAGTCGTCAGCTGTGTCCCTGCCTATTCATATTCAAGTGTGTAACTGGTTTAACAACATAATAGAAGTTAAAGTAGTTAAAGTGCAAAACTCATTGTTTGCTGTACTCAGTGATTTAAATATGCTTCACTTAAAGAAAAATGCTTGTTGTTTGTCAGAAACCTCTGAGTGCCAAGTAAATCATTTTAGCAGTGTTCTCTAAAACGCAACTGTAACTTGACTTGTGAACATGAGTTGTTGTAGCAATTTGACTTGTTTAAAACCTCTAAGGGAAGCAATAGAACACAATCCTCTTCCCAAAGATTCTAATAGAATGTTTGTTTGATGCTAATGCATGTTAAAAATTTGATGACCCCCTGCTTTCTTTTTATTATGCTGAAACAGGAACCTTCAAGCTGCTATTGGTGCATATTATGACTTCGAAAGCCCCAGTGTCAACACACCATCCATGTCCTTTGTTGAAGATGTGACAATTGGTGAAGGAGAATCTGTTCCTCCAGACACACTGTTCACAAAGACCTGGAGAATACAAAACACAGGTACATTCCTTTGCACTACATCTTAATTCTGTCAGGAATTAAGACAGAATTAAGAAGGAATTTAGTGTTGTAAACCTTTTTACAACACTAAACGTCACAAAATGTTTTTCTTAAGTTTGCTTTTTGCTTTGATATTTTTTTCATTTGTAGGCGGAGAGTCATGGCCGCCAGGTGTTTGTCTCAAATACATTGGAGGGGATCAGTTTGGGCATGTAAACTCAGTTATGGTGAAGTCTCTAGACCCCCAGGAAATTTCAGATGTGAGTGTACAGATGAGAAGTCCTACAAACCCAGGCATGTACCAGGGCCAGTGGAGGATGTGCACAGCAGCCGGATTGTTCTACGGAGGTAGGAAAAACTGCAGAATTTCATTTCTAAGTTTGAGTAGATATTTTTTACTTTCTCATAGCCCAGCAATGACAGTACATGAGACACATGCACATTTTTTTTCCCCCTAATTGTTTGAAATGAAAGCCGACCAAACTTCTCGTTTTAGATCAGTTAGAATTACCAAAATGATTTCTATTTACTAAATGCTACAATAATGAGATAGGGAATTTATTGATACCTGCAATAAATATCTAATTTATTGATATTTAGAATGGAAAGATTAATAAAAACTGAGTTGATAGTTCAACTCAGTATTGAGTTAAATTATCTATAGGATTGAGATCAAGGTTTTGTGATGTCCATGCCAAAACTTTGACTTTTTTGTCCTTAAGCCACTTTGGCTGTATGCTTATGGCCATTGTCCATTATGAAGACCAATCTGCACCCAATATTTCCACACAATATGTTTTTCTTCATGATTCCTTCTATTTTGTGAAGCACACCAGTTTCTCTTGCAACAGGGTGTCTGGGCGTCCTTAAAAAATCTTCTTCTATTTAAAATAAGGGCCTTATAATGTCTTTTAATTCATAAAAACATGTAAGTTGGCCTTATTGATATCTTTATTGGCAGATATCCTATCAGAAATTTCATCATCTGGGTTTTCCCCTCATTAAACAGACAGTACTTATTCTGTATGTAAACTTTCAATTTTGAAGAAATAAAAAAAAAAAAAATACGCATCTCTGACATATTCTTTCTCTCATTATTCGGATTTCAACTGTATGTCCTTGTTTCTGCAGATGTGATTTGGGTGATTCTTAGCGTAGAAGTCGGCGGTCTACTTGGCGTCACTCAGCAGCTTTCTTCCTTTGAGACGGAATTCAACACGCAACCCCAGCGCAACGTACAGGGGGATTTCAACCCGTTTGCCTCGCCGCAGAAGAACAAGCATGATGCCACTGACAGCAGCTTCAGAGACCCCGGAGGAGCCTGGGAGCGCACACAAGAGCCAATCCAGCAAGATCAGAACGGACTGTCTCATAATGCTGTAAATAGGGCGTCAAACGGTCTCCAAACAAATCTTTCCATGGTGACTTATGGCCAGGTATGTAAGTTATACATAAATATAAATACTTTCGTTATCTTTGAGTGGAGTTTTTTTTTTTTTTGGCCTGGGATATCAATGTGCATTTCAAGGTTCAAAGTTTTGATGGAGAAAAAGGCAGAGCCAGCTGTTATTATGGTAACATAAGATTTAAGACTAAAATATTCAGTATCTTCTGTCTGTCGATTTGAAATATCCCAATGCCCAATTGCCCAATTAGGCAGTTTATACAAGAAGTAAGAGCAAATTAAACTTTCACTACCACACACTGATTTGTCAAAAACACATGACAGAGAAAGTTAGTTAGCTGCTAAGCAATATTTCCACCAAAATACTGTTTGTGCTGCTTGTGCTTTAAGGAAAAACGGTATTAAGTCATGCAGGTTGGAAAAACATGCCCAGCTCTTGCAAATACACAAGGTCCCTGAGTCACAGGTCAGTCAAAATCATTCCTTTGTTGCTCATTAAACCCTTTGCATTTGTCACTCCACTCATATGTTTTATTCAGGGTTTTGGGACTCGTTTTGTAATAGTGCTCTGCAATATTATTATATTGTTATTTGCATACTGGTTAGAAAAGCGACTAGCGATCGCATTATGCGATCGCTAGTTGCATAACAATAACTTAAATGCTTCACAGGGAAGCATTTAAGACATAGTGTAATCACCTGATTTTCTGTCTGCAGCTCCAAATCTGCTCAAGCTGATAACTTACAACTACAGAAAAGAAAATGTTATTGTCACCCAATTTTGCTTTGCTTAAAAAAATAGACACCTCTGTAAAACTTTGTGTGACCTCTTCCCTGAACAACTTGGTCAGGGCTTTTATCTTTTTTTATTTCAAGGATGCTGATGGTTTCTTGAAAATCTCTGTGTTGGACAGAACAGCATGTTCTTTAACTACCCCAAACCTTTTTGTACAAGTTCCTCTGGACATTGTCCTAAAGAAGATCAAGTTCCTTGTTACAGTCACAGACATGGATAGGCTCCTCTCACGTGATACTTTTGATTTGTACTCATTTATGTCAGTAAAACAGTTCCTGATTTCTTCACAAAGAGCGTGTGAAGAATGGTATTAAAATAAACCACTCATATTACTGTGATTTTTGCAGCTGTAGCGTCCCGTTCCAGAGCAGAACTGATGTTTGATCTCAGTGTTGAGAATTCATATGTCAGTCAGCCTTTCTCTGCTGCTTTTAATTACCCACACACTTGTCAGATGTTTAATTAACTATCAGGTCTAACTCTATGCAATAACAGGCTTTGATATATCAGTTCCCACCAGTTTTTATTGACTCCAGTATTTCATTTGTGGTTTTATATTTTACATTAAGCTACCTGTGTATCAAAACTTCTTGCTTTTTTTGCAAGCACTGCACTGGCTGTTTATGAAGTTATGTGTGCTTGTGTTATCTGTATTACTACTATTCTTTCATTAATTATTAAACCTACAAATTATGTTTTGCAAGTTCTAAAACATTTGTCACAACTGTGTGTTTTGTTGAGGTGTAATATTATTGAAAAGTTAACTTATTTAATAATTTGAACTGATAAATTCCTAACACACAGAGTGATATGTTTCCAGGGTTGATTTCTGATAATTTTGTTGATTATTGCTTACAAGTAAAGAAAAGTGTATATAAAAAAGGTATACATTTTCCTTTCAAGGAGTCAAAATAAAATGCAGAATGTGTAAATTTAGTTTCATCCGATTAATCGACAATAGAGTAATCGTTAGTTGCTCTTCTAACCAGGATATGTTTACTCTCCAGTGTATGGACTTTAATTTAAAAATATATGTTTTAATTAGTTGTGTATAATATTATGTTTACCTAAGGAAATAAATTTGGGGTTTTCATTAGCTTAAATGGAGAGTCATTGAAAAATAATATCTAATAATAATAATATCTAAATATTTACATTTGTATTTGGTAACTCAATAAGTTTCCATCCAGAATTAAATTATTTAAATCAGTTACTATTTTGGATGATATTTTGATTTTGTTGAAGTGATGTCAAATTCAGCTCTGAAGTTTCACTGGGCTGGTTGAACCTAATTGATCAAAACCTTTTGTCTTTGTATTAAAATAAGCATGACAGATTATCCTAGAGATGCTACTCTAAGTCATTAAAGTTCATATTACGAACATAAAGTGATATGCATTCTCCATTTTTTTTCCAGGGTATTCATGGTCCCTATCCGTTTGGAAAGAGCTAGAAAGACAAAGACCCCCCACCCCCATGATGAAAGATGAGCTCTAACATCATGGGAATCCTTAAGTGCAGAGGAGTTGGAG
>CAEGAE010034429.1:0-27632 GCA_903067095.1 Girardinus metallicus | reverse complement strand
ATCTCAATGAATTCAGCTCAGAAACATTCAGTGTGATCAGGACATTATCCTCAAGCTTTGAAACTGTCGGCTGCATTCAAATAAACATTTGCCTTAATAACACAAGAGTCAGATCAATGTAACGCACTTCCATCTCAGGAGACAAAGACACGCCGCTAAGCATTCTGGGAAATAGTTCCCACTCCTGTCTTTTTCTTCTTTCAGTTTTTTTAAGTGCTAACCTAAAAACTCTAGTTTATTCAACTCTAAATAAAAGGTTAACACAACTTACTGCTGTGAGTTCATCTTTGGATTTAGGCCCAAAATCTAAAACTCACTAAATTTACTTGACTTAAAGAGTAGAAGATAGTAGACACAACTAAATGTGGCTTAAATGTTTTACAGTGTATGTCAGTCTTTACCTCAATTAAAAATCCGAGCACTGCCAGGCCATCAGGAGTCTTTAGTGCCTCATCCAATGTTAAATCCTTCCTCTTGCTGACGATGTGCATCTGCACAAAACAAACCATTTATTGGATAAAACAGTCATAAAACAAACTCTTGTCTGTGTGACATGGTGGTGAATTGCTACCTCCATTGGGTATCGTTTCTTGTCCACGCTGTGCTCTGACCCCTCAGAGTCGGCTGATTCGGTTCCCCAGTGGAAGTGGAACTGAAGAGTGGAGTAGACGTGATGCAGCCCCCCTCCTGACACCTCCACCAATCCGTCCTCCAACTCGCACTCCACTGGAAGATTAAAAACAGATGCCATGGCAACGTGACGTTTTGATCCAAAATGAAGGAAAAGCTCAGAATTTTTAAGACAATTTCTTTCAAAAGGGCCTAAAATCACAACGTCTTACCTGCAGTAGGTGACCCTATTGATATGCTGATTTACACTGCAAAAACGCAAAATCCTACCAACTACTTCTGTTTTCAAATCCAAATATACTAGTAAACTTGAAATGAGACAAAACTAACTTACAAGCAACTCTTCAGCAAGCTATAAGAACCTGTTTTTAAATAATTCCTCAATGTTGTAATGAAAAACTTCAAGATCCACTGGCACCGTTACCTAGCAACGCCCGCCAAGCCCAGCCTGTCGCCTAGCAACCAAGTTCAAGTTCACTGGCAGATTATTTCACTTATAAAAGGACAATTTTTCCAATAAGTGAAATAATCTGCCTATGGAACTAGTACTTTAGTTTTGTCTTATTTCAAGTGTACTAATATATTTGTAGAAACTAGACAAAAACACTTGGTAAAATTTTGTGTTTTTGCAGTGCAGCATGAATCTAAAGTAGTCGTACTTGGAGGCTAAAACACACAGCAAGTATGAGAGAGGCTCGGATTTCTACCGTCTCAAAAGTGTCATAGCTGTAACTGTTGTCACGTTTCGAAGTCAAGTAAAGTTTTTCTGGTCACAATAACTGAAAATTATTGTAAAAAAAAAAAAAAAAAAGTGTTCAGCTGAACTTAATTTTTTTTTTTTTTCTTACAACACTGTGACTGCTCCTTAACTTCAGATTTGTCATGTGAATGTATTTTTTAGCATCTACATTTGATCATCTTTCCCAAAGGTCTCCACTGTCCTGCAGGTCTGAGGAGCAAACCTGAGTCACCTGAACGGCTTGTTACCTGGCCTTTGCCAAACTTGAAAGCATGTAGAAGAGGAGATTCAACCATTTGATGCAGCCGCTTTGCAGCAGGGATGCATCTAAAACTTGCAGGGCAGTACAACTCGAGGACAGTAACTATGTTGAAAAACAAAACAATCCAAACCTGTGTGGCCTGTATTGGTGACAGACTTTATGGCATGTTTGTTGTCAAAATTAGTAAAGATGAAGGAACTGAGAGATCCATTCTCCACAACGCTATCAGTGCTGATGTCGATGGGCGACTGGCTTTCACCACCACAGTGGGAGCCGGGCAGATCAGACCAATGAGGCGGTACGTAATCTGGAGTTAGAAAGCATTTAAAACAATCTGAATGTCAGTAAACTCAGGATTATAATAAACTATATTTCACATAGTTGACACATACCACAGTGGTCCTCATAGCACCACAGATGAGCTAAAGATGGGGAAGAAAAAAAACACAGACATATTTAATCAGAACAATAATAACAATCAAAGATTGAAAGATTATAACATATATCTTTAATTTAAAGTAGCTACAAATGTCAAATTTCAGATTTTTCAGCTCAATTTAGAAGAACAAATTAGCTTGTAATAGAGATTAAGACTGCTTGGTGAACTACATGCTGACAGAAGTTTTTCTGAGCATAAACAAGACTTTGGAAGCCATCCTGCTAAATATCTAACCACTATTTTAGGTAAAATTGGTACAATGTAGAGAAATTAGACGTCTTCTGTCACAGCTTAGCTTTTAAAAACACCCAGCCTTGACTTAAATTTAATTTGAAAGAACTATTAATTTTCATTCTCTTCTTTGCACCAGTTGCGTTGATGACATATTTTGTTGTGTCATGATCTAAACTGCCTGCTAATTTGCTAGCACAGTATAGCTAAGTGCTGTAGGAGGTTTTGCAATGGTGATTAATTCCTCAAAAATCAAATCTATAAGTGTCTTCATAAATGTTTGCCAAATGTTTTATAAGCAAATTCTCACAGGTTGTTAACCACTGCTTTTCTAACCATCTGCAAAGGCCCTGCTAGCTGGGCTGTACGTAAACGTGACAAGAAAGTTGCCATTCGGCTTTTTATTTCTATTTCACCCTTAACACAGCTAAAGTTTCTAAGGTTCATTTATCCCTAATAAAGAACCGCAGCCCTCTAAGCACCTCACTCCCTGCAGAAATGCCCTTCTTCATTATTTTTCTGTTTAGGCCTTTTATCCTCGCCATTAGCGACACGAATTAGCGTCGCTAAATTTTCAGCAATGTTGCTTTGACAGAGGCCTCTGATTTCACCTTTCGGCAGATTTTACCCTCATCCATCTGTTTGAGTTGATCACATCGAATGTATTCCTTTCACTTAGTGTTGTTTTGTATAATACTGCTGTGTAATATTGATACTGAAACTGTCCTGATCCTGAACCCCATGCTAACTGCCCTTGACAAGCTAAAACAAACAGTTTGACTTACCTGGAGGAGTTGCGGGGGAGGCAGTGATATTTCGCCCATTAAGAGGTTGTGTAGGTCGGTAGTTTGGTGCGATGCTATTCTCAGTGTAAAAATGCAGAAGCTGAGAACACAATAAATTACTTTATCACAGAGCCAACTGTAATGTAATGGTAAAAAAAAAAAAAGAAAGAAAAATCAACATCCTTGCAAGCCTATAAATACAGTAATAAGCATTTCAGCACTGAAAATCTGCTGAATAACAACTCTGAGATACTTCAAGGTTCTCAGGACAGGTTTTGCATTTATTTGGTATTAATTTATGAGAATTTAGAAGTACTGCGATAAACCATTGGCTTTATCTTAAATGGAGCCAATCCAAACTCAATATTTAGTTCATAGTTCAAGTCAAGTCAAATCAAGAGTCTATTTTCACACAATCCAAAAACAAGGCAGTTCAAAGTGCTTTACATGATAAAAACAACCAGCTGCAACTTTTCATCTGAAGTAAACTGCTGAATTTCTCTAACACTGGGCTGCGGAAAATGTGATTTTACCTCCCCTATTTTGCACCCCATTGTGGGTGGAGGCAAAATAAACATAGGTGCTCATCCTACTTTGCTTCTCACTGTACATACTGGCTTTGTCTGCAACTTACTGACCCAATCCACATATGTATACTTATGTGGCATGTTTGCTTAATATCGTATTTATGGAAATAACAAGAAGAGGCAGATTAGGAATAAGAACACCCTGATAAACTAGTTATTTTAAAAGGTATTGATAATTGGGCAAAAGTAGTTACTTCTTATGCTTTTTGTCCACTGCGCAGCAGTACTGAAATAAAATGCTGGAGATTGCTGTTTAAAAGCTTTAAAGGTGCTACGCCTAACCCTAACTACAGCGAGCCACAGCTCTTCCTTTGCGCTCCCTCTCAACGCTTTACCTTCATTTTCCTCTTCTCAGTTTAACATATTCAGCCAAGCACCTGCTACACAACCAGACTATCAAGTGAAAACCACAGACTAAAGTATGATCACCTCATACATCACAGTGTCATCAACTGTAAGTTGGATCAGATAAAGATCTTTATCACGCAGATACTTTCGTATTTGCTTGGAGTTTTGTCGCAGTCACATGTGGCCTGCTCAACATGTTTGCTGGTTGATACAGTCAGAAGAAGAAAAGAAGAGATTGAACCTGATCGTGAAGCAGAAATTTCAAAGCAGGTGCCGGTAGGTACCAGTATGTCTGCCGGTTCCTACCTGTATATCACTGTATCTCATGACACTTGCTTGAATGCATCAGTGGATGCTTATACAAAAGATATGCAGCCACGGGTCACAGTGGCTCAGCCTTTTGGAATGACTCAGAATAAACCATTTTGCCCTCTTTGTTGGCTCAACATAACCTTAACCTCACTTGCTCTGGAAAGTAGGCTTACCAAATCTTTGTGAACTTTAATCGGCTCGTGAAAGAGCGTCCACACGACAGCTTCATCGCAGTAGGGTGTAGTCAGAGAGCCCATGTATCGATAAAACTTTGTGCGATCCACGTCACCAATCAGATCGTCGATAGTGATGTTGTCTACTTTCACACTAGAGCCCTCCTCTGTGAAGTATATGAAAGAAATCAGAAGAAATTTTGATCATACTTAAGAATAATATACTGTATAATATACTGTATAAAAAATGCCAACTTAATTGGCATTTTTGCCAATTAAATTGCATCATGTTTTGAAGAAAATGCTGACAAACCACTGAAACCATGCAGGATAATCGTCATGTTTCTCCCTGTGATAAATGCTGCCGGTTTTACTTGTGGCGTGTGTAACCAGGGTAATTTTTCCCATTTACTTTTATTTAAAGACTTATTTAAAAATAAAATCCTCTTTTCCTTCATTTCTTTAGCACAAAAATAAACCAAACGAGAACAAAAGCATTCTGTTTGTTCTCGCGTGATTTTAAGGTCACGTGACCAGCTGCACGTCAGCGTCTTAATAGACAGCTGCTTCCTAAATGGCTGCTGCTCACCAGCCTAGCTAGGAGACGCCGTTCCTCGCTGGTGCCGGTAGGCGTCTATCTGCTTGTAAGCCTCTAGCAAATGTCTATAGTGCTGTCTTTTGCTCATATGCCTCTCAACCTTCAGATGTGCGACTGTGGATCCAAACGTTCTACTGATTACCTGGTTAGAAAGTGGGGACCGGTGAGTGTTTTGTTTTGTTCGGGAGCTAGCATGCTAGCACTAGCCTCCCAGTTAGTGTTTGGACTTGGTCTGAGTATGTTTTATCACCTCGATGAAGCATTTAAACTGAAAATACTTGAATTGTAAAACACTGTCGGTTGTATGTTGAAATGAATGAGTACTCGTATGAGTTTTTTTCATTTTTTGTATAGGCAAAACCCAGGGTTGATAATCAGGCCTGTTTTCTGTCCAGATCCAGGATTCTGATTGTCTGCTGCCAAGTGGACCAGACTGGCGAACTAAACCACACAGCGAATCAAAAAGAAACGTCACTTCATGCCACCGCCAAACCTTCATCTGCACTCTGGACTGGACCGAACTGAATCTTTTTTTTCTTTATCAATTCTCTCACCTCCATCAAAGAGCTGAACTGGTTAAATTCCTTGGATAAAGGAAAAAAATATCTTGGATTTCATGAACAATTTTGAATAACTTGTCTGTATATATTGTAAATATCAATACATTTTGCACCATTTTTGTTAGTGTGTTTTTACAAATTTCCACTCCCTCCAGCAGTCGAACCCAAGAATTTTTCTGATTTAATTTGATCATTTATTCATTCTAAAATTTATATAAGTGTCTTTCATGCTTCCTGTTGACAAAAAATGCAGTAAGCTTGACATTTACCCTGAACCGTAGCGACACTTTCCACTTTAGGCTATTCCAGGTTGGTAACAATATTTAAATAGAAAACAGAGGAATTGAAGTGGAACGAAAAACTTACCTGTGATGTCTTTCAGGTAGGATGTAAACGTTTCCCACGGCGCAGACATGTTTCCATCTTCTGTTGCCTTTAGGAATAAATCACTCAGTGTCAACAATATACAATAAAATAAATACTATTTTTACATCCCATCTCAGACGGCACTGTTTTCACATTAGCCGTTTGACTGAAATACACATTTAGACATGGAGATAGCTAGATCTATTTTATCGGAGAAGACCGCTTCTGAAACGTTGGTAAGCCCCACCACAGTTCTTGTGATAATATACATTTTATAAAAGAATTCAGTGAATATAAAAACATGAGGGGCTTAAATATTGATCTCACAACTATAAACTCAGATTACCAGTACTGTACCAGTACTACATGATGACCTTGAAGGGAATCCAGCTCATTCTGACTGGGGTAAACTTTGGAAATATCTAGAAAGTGTGCTTAAGAGTGAATCAACCAGGCTACACAGAGCGTGATTTCATTGGATTTTGACGCTCTGACTGAAATATATTATGCACAGGTTTCAAACTAGCGTGAACCAAACATCTTAGAAAAATGGAGGCAATTTGTGCCTTTGTGCCTCTGCTAAGGCATAGACCTACGGTGGCCCTGAGGTGCAAACCACTTCAACAAATTCAAAAACACAGTAAGAAAGCACAATTACAAATTAGCTTTTTTGTAATTTGTAATTGTGCTTCGTTAATGTTGTTGTGTTTTTGAATTTGTTGAAGTGGTTTGCACCTCAGGGCCACCGTAATAGACCTTGTTAACAGATTCCGATTTATTTTTTCCGTAATGCAACCTATATCTGATCTTTTCATGACAGTCTGAACAACACAGGTCGGATTTGTTTCGAATGCGACCCAGACCACTTTGATATCCGATACGTATTCGATTCAAATGTCACCCAACTGCCAGGTCGCATCCAACGACACGGATGCGTTATATATTTATATTTATTCAGAGCTTTTATTGAACAAATATAAAGAGAAATTTAAACTAAAAGTTTGAACAGCAACAACAAAAGGAAAAAGTTTCACAGTTCTCTAAGGATAAGCAGGAAGTACAAATGTCACTATTCTGCGATCTGATACACGCAAGCAAGAAGAAAAACAACAACCATGGCGGACGATAATGAGGATTAAGTTGTTAATATGCTGCTCCGGTTGGATAACAACTTCAAAATCTCAAGCTATCCTCCACCGTTAGCATCCATGTTTACTTCCGCAAACAGTGAGCACTTCTTCTTTATGGCGGTTGGCAAAACACTGAGCACATGACGTTATGGCGCCCTCTACTGCGCATGCGGGACACTTTCAGGTCGTTTGCAGTTCACACTGGAGATCACATGCAAGTCGCATGTTTTTGGAAGTGGGAGCGACCACGGCAAAAAAAAAAAAAAATCCCATTTGACAGAAAATCGGAACTGGGTCACTAAACACTGCAGTGTGAACGTAGCCTTGTTTGGCAAATGTGTTTCCATCTCTGCTACAACGCTTTCAGAAAAAATGGAAAATTAAAGAAAGCGATGGAACTAGCAGCTAAAGCCCTCCAAGTAAGTTTTGCGTGGAATAACTTGGACATCCAACAGAGCTCTGACCTCAATTCAACAAATCTTGAAGAGGAATTAATGCTCCAACATCAGTTTCTGACTTTACACATGCACACTTCGGAAGAATGGTAACAAATTCCCATTGCCAAACTATTACGCCTTGTGAAAAAAAACTTTCCAGAAAAGGGGGAACTGCTACAGCAGCAAAATATGAGCCAATATTATTTATAGTTAAGCCTTCAGATTGGGATGCAGCTCAAGCTCATATGTGGTAAGGAGGCAGAACCCCCATTCAGTATGTTTATTCATTATGTTTCTCAAGTTAGATAAAGGAAATTTATATACTGGAGAAAGTTTATAACTCACATCAATAAAAAACCCAAGAACAGCAAGTCCATCTTCATGATTAAGAGTCTCATTCGGGAGAACTCCTTTTTTTGCAGCGACTATGTGCATCTACAGATAAAACGACAAAAAAGCTTTGGTAAGCAAAGGATGCTCAATCAGATGAATCATTAGATAACTAGAGGGGATGTTTAAAAACTTTACCTCCATTGGGTAGTAATGGCCGTCTAAAGCGTGCTCTGAACCTGAATAGTTTCCTACATTCCAGTGGAAATGAAACTGCAGTACAGAATATTCACCATCAAGTCCACCTCCACTCACTTCAACTTCATTCGCTTCAATGTCACATTGCACTGAGGAAAAGATCGAGAAACATGAAAATGGTTAAAATCAAGTTAAGCATGTTTTGAATGCTGCCAAGAATGTCCAGTTTTGTACCTGAATGTCCATTATTTGTGATATTCTTGATGGCGGATGGAGAGGAGAAATGAACAAAGGTGAAGTTACCCAAATTTGGGTCAATGGTAACGATGCTGGTGACAATATCAATTGGAGATTGATTTTCTCCTCCACATTGAGATCCATCTAAGGCTTCCCAATGCTCTGGAGTGTGACCTATAAAAGATCCAGATGCCTTTAGTCCTGTGAGTCACCCTGGAAACCCGCATGTATCACAGATACACAGGCACAGTTCCCAAAGTTACACTGAAGTCACAGTACTTCAACATAAGTTAGGTAGATATTTTGGTATTTTAAGGAACGAAAATGACAATAATCCATAGAATTAACAAAAAAATAACAAAATCAGGCAAAAGAAAATTTCTCCAAATCAGTTTCTTTCAATAAAAAACTTTAACAAAAACTGCAGGTGTATCTGTTTTGAATTTTTGGTTAAAAGATGTTTGTTTTTCTTAGAGTGGGTAGAAAATTCAGAAATTTTAAAACATAATTTTTTCCCAAAAAGTTACTCAAGTAGATGTAACCGAGTAAATGTAGCTATTAACTATCCAACTCTGAATAAATATTAGTTAAAATACTTGATTTTTCTGTTTTTCCTGACAGTTATTTTTTGATTTTTATCTAATTGTTTCATTTTTTTTTTAAACATTCCTAGTTTTAATCAACCTAATGTCAAACTAAAATGCTCCAACAATTAAATATAAACGACAAACATGTTGTTTTCTGTAGGTATTATGTTGGTTGTTTTGATTTTTTTTACACATTTGCCTGAAATACGTTTTGGTTAAAACATGTTTGTTTTTCATTCAGTGGGTAGAAAATCCAGAAATTTTACTCAAGTAAGAGTAGAGATACTTCATAATAAAATTACTTAGGTAAAAGTAAAAAGTACAGTTTTTTTCAAAAAAGTTAATCACATAAATGTAACTAGTTACTATCCAACTCTGACCATAAAATATATCAGAAATAATAGTTTACTTACCACAATCAGTGTAGCACCAGTTATTGGCTAAAACAGAGGAAGAGAAACATAAATTATGGAGTTTGTGTATTTAAATCCTAAATGAAATGCATGTAACTTTGAAATTGAAATCTGCATTGAATTAAAGAACTTTACATTTTGTCAATCCACGCTACAATTTACACACAGCTCCAGAAAGGAGTGGAAACGAGCACAAATACTCACATTTCACCAGAGCCACCAAGGTCAGACCTAGCACCAACTTTAGGAGACACATCTTCAAGTGAAGAAAAAATGTTTTAATTAATAATTATGAAGCCAGTGGTTTAAAGCAACTCCACCAGTTCCACCCGAAATAAGCCAAACACCTTCCCAGTCCTGTAGGTTTTTTGTGCATTTTTAGACTGCGAGGTATTTACTAACCTTACTGCTCATGCCACAAATCAATTAGCCTTCTCAAATGTTATATGAAATGAATGATAAATGAGCAGCTATCCAACGAAGAGTTTATGAACAAAAAAAGAGAAACGTTACACCAGAATGAGTTGAGATGAATATATAGGCTCGCTCTGGGACAGCCCCTCCTGTTTTGCACACAACACTGAACCATGATGGAGACACAAACAGCTGTTTTCTAAATGGGCCTGATTAGAACAAACCAATCATATGTCCTAATTTGCATGTCGTGTCCGTACAACAGAGCGTGTTCTGAAGGAATCTGAGGCTCTGATATTCTTTACTTCTTTGCTGATCTGCATCCAAAATTAATAGTGTATTCGTCTCTTTACATAAACCACAACTTAACGGATATACAATGTCTTTATCTTTCACCTGACAAGAAGTTATTTAACATTCTTAAACAGCCACGTAGAAACACACACAATCCGCTGTCGTGAAAAAGATGTTTATTGAAATTATCAAAGGAAATTGTTCGAAATACTAAAATTGGTTTGAGAACTCTTCATTTCAGTTTAATAAAAACTGTAGGGAAAGTAGGAAACCATTGCATTGAAAGAAGAAATGCAGTTAGAACATAATCTATAATAATTGTGATCATTTAAACTTTTCGTGAAATCAAATAGAAGAAAAACGACAGCAGAATTAAGAGTTATATTTAGTAGTGAAAGAATAAGCGGAGAAAGAGCCTTCAGTGTGCAAGAAAGCATAAAGATGAGAATGGAGGTGATGCGATGATGAGTTCAGATTCACCCTCTTCCAGAGTGATGGGCGCATTAGGGCAACTAACCCGTTCATGCACAGCCGTCACCGCAGTGGACAGATATCTAAAAGCCATTTCCTTCTGTTTCTTGTGGATCTATGTTATAAATGTTTAAAATGCACTGTCGACACCAGTGCATTTTACAATACACTACCAACTACTGGCCGTCTGCTGCAAGTGCAAGAACATTTCTGCTAAATCCAAAAAATGCAGACCAACCCAGTCCCTCCTTCTGCTGTAAAGGACTCTGGCAGGTAAACGAAACATTGTGACATCAAGTAGACCCTAGAGAACAACACTACTGATGTAGTTTCCAAATAACAATTTTGGATTTGGAGAAAATTACAACTGATCTCCTAAAAAAATTTACAAATTTTTTTTGCACTTTTTTTAATGCCTCATGAAAATCAAAAACGCTTTTGAAAAAAAAAAAAATCCTGACAGAAAGGATCGTAATTCATGCATGAAAGGATAAACCCATCATGCATAGAGCCTGCTGCACAAGCTGTTGGCGGCAGCACTATGATCTGGGATTACTGCAGTTGGTCAGGTCAAAGTTCAGCAACATTATGGCCCAAAGAATGAGATCAGCTGACTGCCTGATTGTCTCAGGGATGAAAAAAGATAACAGATCTTCTTCTTTTTGTCTACTAAACTGAAAACTCCCCCAAGGGCTCGCAGGGAGCCGGTAGATCAGCTGTTTCTAAAATACCCAGACCTCTTAGTCTGACACCAACAACTACTCTGTATTTACTGTCACTTAAGTTATTTTCAACTTGATCACTTTGACCTCTGGTAAATTGTCAGGTCATGCTGCAGCCTTGGGATTTGCTAATTCATTTGTGGTAACAAGCAGTTGAACAAGTGGCCGGTAAGAGGATAAGCACATAGATGTGTGTAACAGTGTTTAGGTTGTAGAATCCCACTTGCTTTATATGTATCAGTGCAATGGGGAAATAGCGCCCCCTCTCTGTGTGGCTGGTTTTATGTTGCTGGCCCCTGTACTCAGTGCCAGTCTGTGAAAGCTGCAGGAGAGGTGAGCTTCAGCACGCAGCGTAAAAAAAGTGTTAGCAATACATAAAACATAGTTTTTATTAAGTTAGACAAGTAGTGTGTAGTGGATATTTACTAGATGTGTGCCTGGCACCAATTTTTGTACTTTTAGTTTTGTTAATATTATGAAACACTTCATGTGCTAAGTTAAAAGCTAACACAACGCTCTGTTGTAGCGTGCTGAGTGAAGCCGAGCCGTTGCACTGATGCGAACCCCGGCATGCTCTCATTCAGGAAATAAACTGCCTGATCACTCAGAAACTCCTTGCCTTCATTAATAACAACTACACAACGCAGAGTCAAGGGGTTACTTGGGCCGACCCGGTACAGTGGAGTGAAGCAGAACCCGGTTACACGTGGAGGTTTATTTGTTTAGTTTTCCATTTTGCCCGGATTATTGACATAATTAGAACGACAGACTAATTCCTACACAAACAGATACCAGCATACCAACAGCGGGACATGACTAGTTCAGGTTTAATGTTTCCACACGCAGCACTAAAGTTGTGACTCATTATTTCAGATTTGGGCCAAATGTTCTTGCAACCTTAAAAAGAGGTCTCGGTCAATAGTCCTCCATGTTTTCTGGTGTTCATGTTCAGTTCGCCTTTGGATTTTGGTGAATTTTCCCGTTACGTCTAACTGACCATGTTCAGAAAACGATTAGCCGCTTGTCTGGTCCCTGAATGTTTTAGGTTAGAAAACAGAGTTTTTAAACCAAAGGGAGGAACTGGTTTTCTCTCCACACACAAGCTGAATTTACAGCAAGCATGAAAATGCAAAACGCAGAGCTACAGATGATATTGTGTTAGCTGATGCCTCAGCTCATTGGATATTTTGAAAAAGAATCGTATATCTTTCTGGTTTTGGGTCTGGTGTGTGCTGGACTTTTCTGTTTCTTTAAGATCTTCAGATTCTGTTGATCTGTGGAAACTGATCCACAGATCAGTTTTCATAGGGGTTTTTTTTTTTTGTAAAGAAACACGAGAACTGGATGGAAAATAAGTGAAAAAGCAGAGTTCAAAGAAAAATATGTGAAAAATTGAAGACCAACATTACATCCAGAATCCGACTTTTCAGTTTAGAATTACTAGAGAACTGAAACCAACAGCAAAAAATAAAAAAATTGGAGAGTAGTAGGAGAAAGTACAATTATATACTAAACTGGCTGCATACCAGAAGACCAGGTGTCTGTTACTTCCTTTCCTATTGGCCTGTGGAAAAAATAGTTTTTACATAAGAGCATTGAGACAAAATGGAAGAATTAGCATCTGGTTCCAAATGAGTACATCCCAAAAAAACATCTAAATCAATAAATAATCATGGATCTCAGCACAATTAAGCGTTTAATATGCAGGTAGGTTTGCAAACCGGTACCACAGCAAATTACAGACGTGACTGAAGAAAGTGCTGAATGCAGCTTGTGCATACAATCACAGTTTAGATACGCTGACAGAAATTCCTTAAAAGAGGACTTACACAATCGATCCCATTGCCTTTTAGAAAACAAAGAATAAATTACATGTTTATATGTTTTACATTTATAAGAGAGGAATGACGTGAACTCACTGCTTCCTTTGTCATGGGCTCAAATGTTTGACTTTCTGGAAATGTCTGGGCTCCATTTTCCACACTCTGTCCTTTTGTCACACTTTGTATTTTGTATTTATTAAACTTGTGGCATTAGATGTTAATAATTGAGCTTCAGAGTTGCTTGCAGGCAGTTTCATTTCTAGTGTTAAGCCGAGGAACTGCCATCTATTTTAATATATAACAGAAATACCATTCATGTACTGTTTAATACCAGTTTTCTGCAGATTTTGTTCACTTTCCTTGCCGTTTACCGGAACATGGAGGTTCTGAGACGTGAAGTAACAACAGACGCTGTCTTGCAGTAGGACCTTGTGTAACAGGACTCACTTGTGTTTAATATAATTTTTCCTTTGTTTGTACAAACATCATTGCACTTAATGAACTGGTTGTTTGACCTTCACCCAGTGTTCTCACTCACACTTCACCACACATCATTAGTCCTTTTTTTGTTTGTCCTTTTCAAGCACAAGTCAAACTGAAGGCTTGGGGGCCAAATCTGGCCCGCTGTAGCTATTTATCCGGCCCTTCAGACTCCAAATTACATCAATAAGTCCCTCCAGTTTTTCACAAATCTGCAGAATTCATGCAAGATCAAACTTTTTTCTGGTTTTACTGCACATTTTTCTCAAAATGGGCCAAAAACATTGTGTTTAAGTGACTGCTGCTTCAGCTTTACTTGATGCCAAGTTATAGTCAGTGATCATGTTTGATGAGTGACTGAAAAAAAGTCACTTTTAACGTCATATATTAGCGCAAATATCGTAAAAATTCCTTTCAAATATTTCTAAATTAGCTCCACAAAATCTGTGATTTTGATTGCAAAAAAAAACAACATAAAATCAATCGAAATCCATATTATTTCATTTCAAGGAACACTTAATGAACACTGGAACCAACAGCTGTTTATTGATACTTTAACAGTTTTATGGCTTCTCTCGGTACATAAACCGGCCCTTTAAGAACCTTCAGATTTTTGATATGACCCAAAATGAAAATGAGTTTTTATTGTTTTAAAGGAAAAAAACACAGCAAGGATTTACAGTTATGAAATTGAGATCAGTAAGGAAGGAGGCTGTTTTCCCCCCCAAATGTTTTAATTATGTAGCATAAACTCTGAGACGCACCAGACCTAACATTCAGTATGTTAATACTAAAGTTATTTTCCTTTGCTTCTGCTGAGTCACAGACAAACTTATTTTACTGAATCGCTGCCAAGCGAAGAAGAATGTTTGTCGTCGACACAACACATTGACTTTGATGTGCTTCCTGTTAAAAGGTATTTCCCCCCCGTCACTCCCATTAACGTCTACCACAAACTGTGTTGCATAAACATTTTTTCTTCAGTCTGCTGCAAAGCTGAAGGACAGACGTCTCGATTTGTCACCCCTGCATGCAAACATCTCCCCAAATAATTCACAGAGATGCTGGAGTATGTGAGTAAATTAGAACAGCTGTAATGCTCCACATGGGAATGTGAATCTGTTGGGTTTCTCTTTGGCACTCGGACAACAACACTGATCGCTGCATTACTGCTCAGAAAACGTTTAAAAAGTAAACAGACACCCTCTCCTTCACACACCTCGTCTGTGTTTTCTCTCTCCGCCTGCTCGTCATTAGTATTTTTGTTTTGTAAGATTTCCTGCTCAACACCAAAATATACACTGGAAAAACCTTGAGCTGCATTTAGTTGTGTCTACGCTCTTCTACTCTTTAAGTCAAATAAATTTAGTGAGTTTTAAATTTTTAACCTAAATGTGTGAGTTTGTGAAAGATAAACTTACAGTGTTAACTTTGTATTAATTAAGTTTTTAGGTTAGCACTTAAAAAAAACTGAAAGAAGAAGAAGACAGGAGTGGGAACTATTTCCCAGAATGCTTAGCGGCGTGTTTGTGTCTCCTGAGATGGAAGTGCGTTACATTGATCTGACTCTTGTGTTATTAAGGCAAATGTTTATTTAAAGCAGCTGGAATTTACACAAAAATAAGCTTCCAGAGGCTCCTGAGCAAAACTGTCACTATTAACTTGAGCATTAATCACATGACAGGCACGGGGGGAAAAGTGTCACTAACTCTAATGGAGGTCAAATGGAGGTCAAAGGGATGTTGGTGTCAAAATCATCGAACCGAGCCCAGACCGAGACCGAGGATCAAAACAATTCAAGAGTTTTTTAAAAATCCATTATTATAAAAAATTAGCATCCTCAAAGTTCCAGACTAACTGGTTGCACTGGTGCACTTTGCCATTTCTATTGAACTCAAACTGGTATGCAAGTAAACTGCAAGTGCATACCACTTGTCCCATAAATCTGGTTAGAAGCAAAAAAGAAAACCAGACATCCAACCCGTCAGCTGCCTCAGAAAACCTGAATTTACAACCAAGGTGTTGTGAGCATCTGCGTAAGTCTTATTTTGATGCTGGAGTTTGTGTTTACTTTGCATGTGAATTTTTCTGAATTTGTTGAGTCAGCTGAATGAGGAGGAGGAGAGGAAGCATTTCTTGAAAAGTAAATCAGGAGACGTTTCCTGAACCCATGTTAGTTAACCTAGCGCAGGTTAGCGCTGTCTGTCTGCTTTCTTTGGGCTGCAAGCTTCTGCTTTGCACTTTGCTATCTAATGAAGATTTAAATACAAAATAAATTTAGGAGCCCCACAAGATTAGTTTCTCTTAAAGTTGCCGTACGTAACTTTTATTAAAAAACAGGATTTTTCTCACGCGTTTGTTGAAATTGTCTCCATGTCGTGACGGTTTGGTCTGAAACAGGTAATCTCACCTGTCAAAAATAAAACAAAACAAAACAAAAATCAAGCTCCTCTGCTTGCTCCCAGTACTCCCAGTGCAAGAAACAACCAATCAGAGCTCTGCTACTGATTACGTCATGTCATGTGACTGCAGCTTATCCCATCAGCAGATCCTATTGTGAATGCTAAGGCTAGCTAGCATACCCACTGATAACTGTAGGGTAAACGGGTTTCCTGTCACAGTAAGTTGTTTGTCCACATTTAGCAGAGCGTTCTCAAGGTTGATTGACAGCGTTAAGACCCTCCTCCTGTCTCTGATTGGTTGTTTTTGGTAGCAGAATGGTTTTAATTTAGCCGCACTAGAGCATAAAAGGCCTGTTTAAGTTTATTAACGCCGATGCTAACTGAAAGGTGAGGCCTGCAGGGATTCAGATGCTTTTGGCTGTTTTGTGACGCACTGATGCGCGATTGGAATAATTTTGGCAGGTTGGGCACTCCTGGGCGTGATCATCCTGGGTGATGATCACGCCCAGGAGTGCCCAACCTGCCAGTGGAGTCGTAAAGTCCTTAAACTTTACGATTTAGCTAATTGCCAATATTGAGTACACTCTGAGTCTACTGTAATTTACACTATGTCAGCATACTAGTCTAATTTCTTATATATTCAACGTTTGATTGATATTAAAGCTCTATTGGGGAGAGTGTGGTACCGCTGGATAGGTGGTTCGGCCAAGGCGCCAAACAGGCTAGGACCGCCTCTGGCTCCAACTGCGGTTCACTGCAGACCAAAAGTCTTTAAAATGTTTTCTAAACTGACATTTCATGACTTCATTTCTCAACCATTCAAGAGTTTCTTTGGGTTTTGAGCTCTTTTTCTCCCACATCATGCTGTCACGAGACGTGGATTATGTTTTAGAAAGTTCTCCTTCTGCATTTCTGATAGTGACAAATGTGTTCATTTACATTTAATCCACAATTTGAGAAGACGTTACTTTTCTACATTTGCTGTGTATTTAAGTGGCAATAAACGTAACTTACAACTTTTTTTCCCCCAGTTTTATTTATATTTTTTCCCCAACATGAAATGAGTGACTGTAGCTTTTATTTTTTTACAATAAAATTCATACAAAAATGTAATAAACCTTACAACCTGACTTCCTAGCTCCTAATAACATTAAAGCTTTGATTTGAACATAAACAACGACTGAAGATTAACTCCTGCTGGATGCCAAGTCCTTGTTTTGCTGCTGAACAAACAGTTTTATCCCAATCATCTTTGTGGAAGAAGCTTCCGTGCATTTTGCTCAAAGTAGAGAAGAAACGGATCTGAAAAGGCGTCAA
Organism: Girardinus metallicus; assembly: GCA_903067095.1. NCBI lineage: Eukaryota > Metazoa > Chordata > Actinopteri > Cyprinodontiformes > Poeciliidae > Girardinus > Girardinus metallicus. Next base: position 10,347 of record CAEGAE010034429.1, on the reverse strand, counting down.
AAACAGAAATCTATTAAAGCCACAGGAGCTTTTCTGCTGTCCAAATATCCATGTGATGCAAGAAGGAATAAAACTCACTGAAAGATGGATCTGGTTAGTTCATCAACGAAACCGCCTGAGCAAAATCAAACATAGTAAAACGTTACATCAGATTAAAAAAAAAAAGAAAAGAAAATAAGACAGCAGCAGAAGTGAGATAATTCACCTGGAGTGCAAACGGTCTCACACAGGATGGGGCAGATGTAGCAGGACGAGCAATCCTGGACAAAAACACAGCAGAATGCCGTCAAACAGAAACAATCTGCAGAATAACGAAATAAAATCCATTTTCTGCTCAGGAGTTTCAGTAATGAAGGTTCTCACTTCGCAGTGCTCACAGTGGTCCGACTCGTCTCCCTCCGCACATGGACACTTATCACAGTGTTCAGAGCAACGCTGGAAGAAACAGTTTTACAGTGCAGAGTGAGAAACGGATGTACGACGCTGCGCATCCGGCACCGAGTAAATACCGGACCCGGATCGCCGACACCGATACTTTTTAATAAAGTTTTATTCATCATCAAACTTCTGACTTTTTCTGCTTTTTTCTTTGTTTTATTTTATCCAAACTCAGGACAGAATTAGCACAAGGTTTGTAGGCGTCAACAAAACACTTTAAAATAGTTTCTGTCTATTTTTTCTAAACAAAGTTTATAAAATTATAGTTTTTTGAGGTAGAGAAACTAAAACAAAGCAAAAAAAATACAAAAATGAAATAAATATTTCAAGAGAAAATCAGAAATTAATGTTTCAATCTTACCACACAATTATTGATACCGATACTGACTTGGCATCGATATTATTGATATTCTGAGCAAAGATTCATGTCTGGTTGTTATTATTAATTATTATCCATAGATTTTCTTGTCTTTTATGAGTCAGTTTATAACCATTTTGTCTCTGCAATATAATTTATTTGTTGCCCCTTTAGCCCAGTATATTGAACAGGCACATGAATTTTATAACATGGTTTTTTGATAATTATTGAGTCAGTAAGTAGAATATTTCATTCAGTTGAGATAAAGGGTCGAATTAAATAAGTGTTTACTTCTTCCCACTCCTTTCCAAACAGAAAAGTCGTGGGAAACAGATTATTTTGCTCTTGGTTATGTATGTACATGTTTTCTCTGTGATTGCTTGTTTTCAAAAACCTGTTTGAAATAAAGAAATAAAGTAAAATCAGCATGTTTCAGATGGCCTGGGCAACAGAGGAGATTTTTTTGCACTCATTATTTCGAGGTACATTCAAACAAATTAACTACCAAATGGGAGGTCAGTGCAACGTCTTGGGTGTTTGGTGCATCATATGTGAGCAACTAAGACTTTCTTTATGCTTTTATTGATAAAAGACGCATTAACTGACACAGAAAGAGCAGCAATTACTTAACGGAAAGAAGGAAGAAGTGACATTATTATCTTCCAGCTTGTTGCAGAAAAGTCTGGAGTTTTAGTTTCTTTGCTACAGAAATGCAAAGATAAGATGTTCAGGACTCAGACCTGAACTTTAACAATCAAGTCCAGCTTAAACCAGATTACTAGGATCTTCAAAACTGTCTTACCGTCAGAAAACTGAAACCGGCTTTTATTTTTAGTAGTTTGGCTTATTGTAACGGTTCATTTACTGCTGTCTGCAAAAAAAAAAAATCTATATTTTTTTTAAAGAAAATATTTTAAGTATCATTTTCAAGTATAAACCATGAAGCTTCAGTATCTTTTTCACAACCAAACAGGGAACAAGTTGTATGTTGTGATTCTTTGCTAAGCTGTTTGTGTAGACATGAAACCGTTTCACATGTTGTCTCAACAAAGACTTATTATGACAAAAAAAATAAATATTTATCCCACTGAACTGAAAACAAAGGTAGTAAAGGAAACAGCAAAATAAGAACAGATCTGAAGTTAATTGAAAATATAAAAAGTAAAAATGACTCTTTATACCTCGCAGATGGAGCAAACGCTACACAACGATCCAGAGTGGAACTGCTGTTGGCCTGAAGTTTCCTCCTCTTCGTTTGTTTCATCGGCATCATCTGTTGTGTTTTCTTCTTCCTCTAAAACCAACAGAATAAAGAAATAAAGAAAAAATAAATTACTTATTTGACTTGAAGAGTAGAAGATAGAAGACACAACTAAATGTGGCTCAAATGTTTTACAGTGTAGTTAATGCAAAGAAATGAACCCATTTAGTCCAAGTTAAGACTCATGAACACAAAGTCAAAGAAAGCAGTTTCAGTTTTAGCTCAAACTCTTTTCTGTCATCTCGTAATGTGAGTTTATTTCTGGTTTCCTATTCATGCCTGTCGTTTATTCCTCTTGGGTTCGACTTTTTCCCCTTTCTGTGCTGGTTCAGCTCCCTCTGTGCTAATTAGTCTCCTTCCTTCAGTAACCTCCACTCAGCAAACCCGCAGCTGTTCAACATTCCCCTAATTAAACTCACTTGGTTTCCATGTCATGGATTAAGTCTCCTCTGTATTGAAGCTCCCTGGTTTCCCTTGTTCTCTGCTCATTTCTTTCATTGTTTCTGGTTCTGAAAGTCTTATTTTCTGCTATTATTAAAACTCACATATATACAGGAGTTGCTCCCAAACTTCTGTATATGTTTTGGTCCATAACATTTTCACCGTAGACCGACCACAAATAAATCGCAAAATAGCTGAGAAATGTTAGAAGAATTGTTGTTGTTAGACTTAAAACAGGCAGGTGCAGTTTTTCTGTCAAAACTAAGAAGTTATGTGTTCAACAAAGATGGCTACTATGCACACTCACTGCATAAGACTCCACTCCTGAAGAAAAAGCATGATGAAAATCGTCTACACTGCAAAAACACAAACTCTTATCAAGTATTTCTGGTCTAGTTTCTAACACAAATATCTTAATACACTTGAAATAAGACAAAACTAACTCAAAAGTAACTTTCCATCAATATATAGATGTTTTTTTAAGTAAATAATTCCTTAATATTGATGAAACGTTCTTGTTCTATTGGCAGATAAATTAACTTATAACATGGGGAAATTGTCTTGTTATGAGTTAAATAATCTGCCAATGGAGCCGTTAACTTAAAAAAAAGTCATCCAAATCTTACTTTGTCTTATTTCAGGTGTACTAAGATACAACTCTGGAAAAAATTAAGAGCCCACTGCAGTGAAAACCTCCTGATTATCCCACCAAATACTGATTTCTGAACTCTTCCTGAGTTAAAACATTAATATTGTTGTTTCCAAATGAATATGAACTTGTTTTCTTTGCATTATTTGAGATCTGAAAGCTCTGCATCTCTGCATTCTCCTTGTCTGCAAATAAATACTAAATTTCAGACACATGTTGTCAGTAGTTTATTGAATAAAAGAACAATGTTCATTTGAAGCTGATTGTTTCAAGTTGTCTCTTATTTTTTTTTGCCAGAGCTGCAGCTGCACTAGAAACGAGACCAAAATATTTGTTAAGATTTAGTTTTTTTTGCAGTGGGCATTTAGCTGAAACAATAAAAGTTGGTCAGAATTGAAAACAATGGAAGCCACTAAACGGTTCTGGATGTCATCCCTAAAACAAAAAGAGTAAAACTTGGAAATGGGAACATTAAGGTATTTAATGTTTCAGCACTTAATTCTGGCTGACTTTTCATAACTCCAGGAAGACCTGTATGGTGAAAATAAAGGTGGATAGTTTTAGAACTGCGTCTTCCAACAAAAAGCATCAGAAACGTATTTTATTCAACTTGAAATAATGTGTAAATCTTCAGAATAAATTAGAGTATAAAGAAGGCACCAAACAAAACCTTCTCATTTAGATGTTTTTGTTGATTAATGGGTTAAATTCAAACATGAGGAGGCCGAAACGCCGTATTGGCGGCATTATATTACCTTCAGATTTTTGATAATTATTCAGTGAGTAAGTTACATATATAATAATTAAATTGTGATAAAATGTAGGATTAAATAAGTGTTCACTTCTTCCTATTCCTTTTTCAACCAGAAAAGTATGATGCATTTTTATTACCTGTTTACTGTTATTCCCCTTGAATCCTAATAACTCAGTTCAGAGGCTAATTTGGTTTGATTTATTTTGTATTTCTGGATTACAAACATCTGGTTTAAATGTCGTATAAATGGGAAAAATGACTGACAGACAAACATGTTGATGTGTTTCTGAGTCAGCAGCAGAAAGCGGTGAGTGGTTTGGATCTTACCCAGCAGTTTGTGTTTGACAATCAGACACGTTTAGTGACTGTTTATCAATCTTTTTTTTTTTTTTAATTTGGCAAAGAGAAAGCAGATTAAAGCTTTTTGATCTAAGTGCGATGTTTTATTTTAGACACACCAGAGCCTGATCTGGAGCCTCGGAAATGAACTGAACAAAGACGGGAGCAGCTTGTTTCTGCCACAGATAAGCAGCTCTATTTCTGGACTGAAATGTGTGACGGCGGCTCTAAAGGAGCTGGAGGGACGTTGGCAGCGTCACGGATTAAATATCTGCTCCAGATTAAAAGTTTATGCCTGTAGTTTATGACTGGAGGAGAGGTTAGCATCCTGGAGACGTTCATGGTCTGTAAAAGCAGGACGAAGAGCAGCCGTACCTTCTTCATCTTCAACAGGGTGATCCTCTGCTTCCTCTTCCTCAGTGTTGTCCTCCTCTTCCTCATCACCAGCTACTTCATCGGCTGCAGCCTCATCGTCTTCTTCATCATCCTCTTCACTTCCATCGTCTGACTCTGATGCCTCATCTTCTTCCTCATCGTCACCTTCTTCCTCCTCTTCTCCATCGCTTTCATCATCATCTACCTCCGCAGCCTCTTGCTCCTGCTCCTCTTCGTCCTCAGCCTCCTCTTCCTCTCCTTCCTCCTCCTCATCCTCCTGTTCTTCTTCGCCTTCCTCCTCGTCAGTTTCTTCTTCATCCTCCGCTCCTACCTCTTCGTCTTCCTCGGCACCGTCCCCATCTTCACCCTCGGCTTCCTCTGCATGTCCGGTGTCCCCCTCCTCTTCCTCCTCTTCCTCCTCAGCCACATCCTGGGCTAAGCCAGAGTGTGGGAGCTGCAGCGGCGACAGCAGCACCAGCAGGAGGGCGACTGCCCAGCTTCGTACGAAGGCCATGACGGAGCGAACGATGTCCAACTGTCTTTGCTCAGATCTTCCAAAACTTCCTGTTTTGAGCCGCAGCTTAAATTAGGAAAATAAAACAAAAGTTTTGTCAGGCTGCGGCGAGGGGAGAGCCGGGAGCAGAGCGCCAGCCGTGTGCTGGGAACACAGAGGACACAGAGGGACAGCAACGTGTAGCTGAAGGCTGGTGAGTGACAGAGGCACATGCCTGGGAAGAATGATCCTGATGTCCTTAACAGTGCATTATGGGAACGCCTGCTCAGGGTCTGTCCTGCATGAGGCAAAGGAGGACAAAAAAAGCACCAGCTGGAAAAAGATCATAGATATTTGGTAATATGAGACACATCCTACTTTTTTTTTCTCTAACTAAAATTTTGCTTGGAATGATTAAAAACACAGACCGGAGTTGTGTAGCAACTAGTTATTTTTACTTTAATAACATTTTGGTGAAAATGTATTTTTACTATGCTGTACTTCTTACTTTTACTTAAGTAATTTTTTTTTATGAAGTATTTCTACTCTCGAGTAAAATTTCTGGATTTTCAGCCGACTAAATAAAACACAAACATTCACCAGACACACACACACACCTGCTGTTTCTGTTGAAGCTTCAGCAGTTTTTTATTGAAGGAAAATTATTTGGGAAAAAAAAATTGTTACTTATATGAATTATTGTCATTTTTGTCCTTAAAATACCAGAAATTTCCACTTAACTTTATATTTTGGTCCGTCTGATGATGTAATTTTTAAATATCAAATGGTTGATTGATCAGTTACTTTTCGACTCTTACTTGAGTAATTCCTTGGATGGCTACTTTTTTGTAAAAATAAGCTTTAGTGCTGCTCTTACTTGTAACTTTTGGGCTCTCTAGTCTTCCTTCTCAAACATCTCAAAACTGAAAATGTATTAATTTTCGTTGATTTTTTTTTGATTGTGGGTTACAGCTGATGATAAAAGTGCAGGGCTGCTGTCACATGAATGACTAAATAAACACAGTGCGGCGTTAATAGCAGCCAATCCTGTTAAAACTGCAGGTATTTCTGTTGTTTAAGGAAATTCCATCAAACTTTTTCCTTCCGCTTAACTTTCCATTAATATTTCTTCCAAACAACTTGTTCAACAATGACCTTTTGTGACTTGCCCTCTCTTTGGCGTTTGCCAAGCCTGTTTGTTTAATAATTGTCAAAGGCTTGAGGCCAGTGGTTTCCAAAGTCAGTCCCTGAATATTTTTAAATGTTTCCCTGTTTTATCAAACCTGAATTAAGTGAATGTGTAGTTTATATGTTCCTTAGAACAAGTGTCCTTCTAAAGCAGGACACCGGATTTGAGGAGTGACATTTCAGTTTTGAGAATAACTAAATAATCGGAGTAAACACTCGAATTATCTCTCAGTGCTAATACGAGTTTCACTTTTCGGATTGATGTTAAACAAATGACGTTTTCTATTCCCAAAAAGCCACTTTCGAAAATGTTTCTCATTAACATCTCCGGTTTGGAATTAAAAATACAAAAATGAACGAAAGAGGATGAGGCTGCTGATTAAAAGCTGTGCTCACCAAACAGTTGCTTTCTGCTGCGTTTGGATCCTCTGCAGTGTGAGGAAATGAAATATAATCTAAATAAATAAGACGCCAAATATTATGAGGTGCCAGTGATAAAAAGCAAAGTGAAATATCTTTAAATGCCAGTTTGTAAACTGATCTCAGGCTCGGAGGAGGAGGATGGCGTGTCAGCATGATGTATGGCGTGGATGTAAATAGAAATGAAGAAGATTGTCGTGTGCACTTTCCACGGTCGCTTTTTAAAAGTGTAATGCTTTCTCTGTCAGGTTTTGTCAGCAAAAGCAGGTCACAGGATAGCTTTATATTTTAAAGAGCCTTAAACAATCCCTGCTGTAAACCTGCACAGTCAGAGGGAATGTATGTCAGAAAGTGATGACGGCGTTTCTCAGAGTGAGCTGCTGCTGCTCCATGCGATTGACAGCTGGCCCAGCTAACTATTTAGAGTAAAGACTCCTTCAGTAGTTGGCTCCACTGTGACCTTCAGTGGAGCCATGTCATGTTGAAACCGGGCACCCTGCCCCCTTCTGCTCTGCCCATGACTCTCCTGTCCTCAGTGAATCCTCCTCCCATGAGTTTTACGTGACCCGAATGCAATTAACCGAATGAGAAAAGTCAAACCCACCTCTGAAAATTACTTTTTAAATTAAGACAACTGGCTTCTAGATTTCAAAGTCCATCTAATAAACATGAGAAGTATAAAAAGTATCCCAAATTTATGTGAGCAAGTGTGAGGGAACAAAAGTTTAGGGCTTTCAATAACACAATAAGCGTCAAATCAACATCACTTAATGCATTTATTAGGCAGAAGGTATAAAATTCTTAGGCTCAATGAGAGACAACAGTTTTTGTAGCTAATTTTAAGCAACCACTGACCATAAATAAACACAATAAAATTAAATACTCATTATTTCCCCAAGTAAATATACACACACTGCAAAAACACAAAATCGTACCAAGTCGTTTTGGTCTAGTTTCTAGTGCCAATATATTACTACACTTGAAATAAGGTAAAACTAACTCACAAATAACTTTTCAGCAAGCTACATGAGCTTGTCTTAAGTTATGTCCTTAAAATGGATGAAAATGTTCTTGTTCCATTGGCAGATTATTTTTACTAATAAGACATTTTTCCCATGTTATCAGTGAAATAACCTGCCAATGGAAATATAAAACAAGCTGAAAAGTTACTTATAAGTTACTTTTGCCTTATTTTAAGTGTAGTGAAGGCTGTCTTTTTGCAGTGCAGTTTTAGATCAGCCCTTAAAACTACAGCATCAATCATGTTAAACTGATGAGAAAGAAAACAGTAAAAAAAAAAAAAAAAAAAAAAAAAAAAAGCATTTCAACATCAGTTCATGAATACTGTTCCACGTTTAGGTGTGTGAACGTTTTACAGGTGGATTGTTGTTTTTAATCCAGTGATCATACATGTGGTTCCAGTGGGAACCACATGTATGATCCTCAACAAGCCGCCAATCTGTCACGTTCCTTTTAGGCCGATCCCTCCAGGTTCACCTGTCGTTTAGGTCCAGCTACGATGAACTGGAAGAACTGGGAACGCCATCTGTGTGGGAAATGACAGGAAAGAGATGGTGGAAGTCAAGCTAAATACACTGTAGTTTTTTGAATAACTTGTCAGACGGGCTCACAGTCTGTGTCACATTAAATCGCTGCAATATTCCCATAGACGCCCGTGAAGCTTTTTGAATAAATCTGGGAATTACCTCTAAACGTGGGCGGCGGTCTGGGTGGTTTAAACGCACCACCTTGTGCTAAAGTATCAACAATCCATCTCAGAGCATTTGAGCAGTTCTCCATCTGAGTAGAAGAAGGAAAAAAAGGCAAAGGTAAATTTCATTAGCACATCAGCAGCAACAAGGCAATACAAAGTGCTTTACAGGAATTAAAAGGAAAAGGAAATAGAAACATTAAAAGGAATTAAAAGTAAATACAAACAAAATAGCAAACCAAAGGAAAGAGCAAAGTTAAATTTATCAGGTTATTTTCCCTTAACAGAAGAAAATGATGCCAAGCCATTTAAAAATCCTTTAGGTTTTGCATTTTTGACTTTAATTTAGCAATTCTCAAATCTGAGTCCAGCTCCACGCCCGATTTTTAGGATTCATTCAGCAGAAACTCAGCAGCCATGTTGGAGAAATACAAGCCTGCTGGTCCAGTCATTTAAAACTTAAGAGTTTAAGAAGAAGGAGGACAATTACCTGCAACTTTTGTAATTAAAGAGAACAAAAACATACATCTACACTGCAAGTTTAATAGTCAACAAGTCATATGAAAACAGATATGATTACTGTTAGCCTAGCATCTCAACACGCAAAGATTCAAGTCAACATTTAGAATCAGATGATTCAGAAACATGTATTTATCCTGCAGTTTAACAGCAGATATACATCAATTTGTGACATGGATTTAAAAACTAACATGGCTAAAAATAACTTCCAACATCAACATGCAACATGCCAGTGGACTGATCCAGTGCCAGGTCAGATAACTGACAAACACCAACAGGAAATGGATAGCAATGAAGTGTTTTTAGAACATTAATCATTTAATTGGTAAAAAACACAACAACAACATGAAAGTCAACGGTTTGATGAGGACGTTGGCGAAAAACTCAGTTAAACCGCGAAGAAAGAAACGAAAGCTGTTCAAAAAATACGAGGATATAAAATATTATGAAGTACAACTGTATTCCAGACAATCTAACTCTAGATATTTTCAGTGTGTAGTGTCAGTTTTCAATTCCTATTTGAAGGGTTTTTATCTTGAGGGATAACTTCTTTACTTTCATCTGAATTTTGCCTTACTACAAAAAACTAAAGTTAATTATATATTTATTGAGATAGTTTTCTTTTAAGTTAAAAGGATGCAAAACAAAATTAAGACAAAAACGGGTAAAAAAAAGGGAGAAAATAAAATGGACTTAAGGCGACTAAATGGAGGCTAACATTGATAACCAATTATATTAATATTTAAAGTAGTAACTAAAAGATATTCTGTCAGCTAAATGGTTTGGGTCTAACTGTAAATACCCTGATAACCACTGAGTTTATTAAGAAAGATGTCACCTCAAGTTCAGACCTCTCCTTTTCATATCTCACTCTGTTTTTGTGTGAAATCCTTTGTGCCTCTCCAACCTTTCCTCCTTTGGGAGAGGCCTTTGACTAGGCAGAACATGAGGTGGTTTTTTGCTCTATTCAAAGCTATTGTTACATAACAGGCAGACAAATTCATGGAAAATTAATCAACATAATGCAGAGAAGATCCGGTCAGTTTTATCAAAGTTATTGATTGTTAATTTTTTTATTCTTCAGCTGTAAGTGAAGTTATGTATTCTGATGTATTCACGTTAGTTGATTAGCAAAACAAAAAATGTATACAAGTATAAACATACTAGGGCTGTTGTAAACGAATATTTTAGTAATCGAGTAATATATCGATTATTCTTACGATTAATCGGGTAATCGGATAAAAAAAGATCAAATAAAACATTGGTAAATCTAACATAACAGCAGTTTTACTATCGCATATCAACATCAGTCCAGTTTTCCACATTGAGCTTCTCTAACAGTTACTTTTCTGTAGTTTAGAAAATTAACCTGTAACAATAATAGCTCACTTTGTTAACTTG